>JAGDQP010055620.1:0-13102 GCA_022664845.1 Lepisma saccharinum
CGACTGTAAGTGTCATATTCATGTTGTAGGGGGCTTGCCATTTTACTTCTGTATGAAAATGTACGTTACAGTCATGATGTACATGCACGTTACAGTCATGATGTACATGCACGTTACAGGTTCACTGTACATGAACGTTGCATGTTCTTTAGAACATGGGCTGTACTGACGGTGGATCCACTTGATGCTCGTTGTCCTCTTTCCAGTAAAAGGGAGACAACTTATATTTAAAACAATGTAACGAAGGTTAACAGAAGTTACAGTGTTTTAAATATGTTTCCTCCCTTTCACTGGAAAGAGGACAATGAGCAACAAGTGGATCCACCGTCAGTATAGCCCATGTACTAGCACTAATATGTGTACAAGTCAAGCAACATCTCAATCAATTGTACAATAATTTTCATTTCATAAAAATGTTATTTAAATAATGTAATGTTGGTAAATTTTATTTCTTTTCATATAACAAAGATCGAACATATACGTCTTTTCATTACAGTGATGAATGAAGACATTAATTAATATAAATAAAGAAGACATAAATTATATAATTCAAAATATTATTTATTAACATTTTGTGTTAATACAGAAGAAAATTCAGTCTAATTAAATTGTTGTGAAGTACTTTCAATTTTCAAGAAATTAAAAATTTTTATGTATAAAGTAAGTAAAATTTTGTTTTATTATATATAATTTTGTTTCATTATATTCAAACAAGTTAGGACCCAATCAAAATGTACTTCAATGTTTCTGCAAGAAATTTTTCTCAAGTTTCTACAATTATTTTAGTATAAAAAGCAAGATTCAATTTAAAAAGCTAGTTTGAGAGTTAAACAAGTGTAAAAAGAAAGGCATGTTTGTCATACCTAGTTATACATAACCCAATTTAACATAGAAATAAAGAGAGTATCATTTTCAACAGTAATACAAAAAACTTTAGAATACAAAATATCTCTTGTTAACAAAACATACTCTTCTGTAAAGTCACAATTTTTGGAGCACATGTATATGTGAGTCAGCGGTAGACGAGACCAAGGTTCTGTGAATGCATAAGTAATTCTCCTTTTTTCGACTTTTAGAAAAGTATGTTCCTTGCCACAAAGTGGGCATTCAATTACAATTATATCCAAAATTCTGCATGCAAACATTACATTTACGCCTTCATTTTTTAACAGAAAGTTACTATCATCGTGCTTTGTTCCCTTCGCGTGATCTGATGTAGACAGAAGAGTTGTATGTTTGTTATTTTTTCTATTAATTGTACTGCACTTGTAAACAAAACTGTGAGTATTAAGTTTTGCTTCTAAAACACAGTTTTGCACTTCAGTGCTATTACAGTTATGCAATACATCCATCTTACAAAGAAAACTCATTTTTTCTGTTTTAGAGAATGATACGAAGTGAGAATTTACTGTAAATTCAGAGTTTTAAAAACCCATGAAATTAACGGAAGAGCGTGTATCAACAAGTCGTTTCATTGCAAATCCAGATAATATTTGCTGAGCTATTTTTGGGTACCGTGCACCTGTCGCTTTAAACCTCTATTTAGTGATTCAAATGGAAAGCACGAGAATAAATATAACGGACCCGCATCTCTCACACAATCACTTATATGAAGTATATCATGTATATTAGAGGACATAAAACTTTCTCCGTACAAATGTTGCATTTGGAAAAAGGAACGAATTCAAACATTTTTCTAATCTAGAAATCTCACATACTATGTATGATACCCTTGCTTAAGAAACATTCTAATGGTTTAACGATAGCGAGTAAGTGATCGAAATATGTTCGATCTTTGAAGAAATTTTTGAAAATCGGTAAGTAATACATGAGAAGATTTTCATATTCTATAGCTTTCCAATTACGTCTTTCAAAGATCGCGGAGTCCGTGTTACACATGAAGGAGGCTTAATTGCAAGTAACAAGTTATCAAGAGATTTAATTTTGCGACCTAAATACCAGGGTTGTGTCTAACTATATCATAATAAGCCCTCGAAATACTCCGAGACACAGACAGTGCATGTAATCGACCATTGTTCCTTGTACAGTCTGATAGTTACATATTTGAGAAAAAACCGACCTTCCTTTCACTCCGTATTGCATGCTTTGAGTATCTACATAGAAAAAACCGACATTCCTTTCACTCCGTATTGCATGCTTTGAGTATCTACACCATTCCGTTTAGGACCTTTTGGATTATTCTCCATGTAAGGATAGATTCTTAGACCCTGTCGTAATTACTTCCCTGGTTGTAAACACTGCAACCATCCATACTTTCCATTAAATTGAGCGAATTGCTGGACGCTACTTTTTGCAATTTTATCGAAAGTTCCCATTAACACAAACATTTTTACAGTTGTTATTTCCTTCCCTCCCAAATTGTACTTTCCTGTTAAAGTAACACCCTCTTCAAAATGTTTCAGGAGTGATACAACTATGGAATAAAAAGTATTATGAATCAAGTTATCCTTCTTCATGGACTGATCAGAGAACATACAATCAAATACAAATACCCCAGCCAACAAAACATTTTCGGCCTTCCATCGTGCCGGCTCACCAACTTCTAATAATGATATGTAACAGGGCCAGAAAGAACAGTTTGTGCTACTGAAACACTGTACTCCATCTGTGTTAATAATTGCAGAGAAAATAATTTCACCATTATCACATACTAAGTCTGGGTACTTTTCCCTAAATGTACGGGTAAATCTTCCCATCGCGTATTGATTTCATGACATTTACTTGATAGTCTCGACACAAGAGGTCAAGAAACCCTGCTCGCGCAAATAGGTTTTCAAGCTGTCTTTTTAGATCAAGCGTCAGAAAATAATGATAATCTTTACAGTCATGATGCAAACAGTTATCGTAGTAAAGGGAAGCATTAGCAAGAATGGAAGCACATCTACAACAAAAATAATACATACATATCGATAAAGATTGGGCACAATTAAATTCTTTATAAAGTAGGTATTTTGTTTTAGGAATATGTTCCACATTCACTGTATGAAAAGTATTTAACAAATCTTTAACAGCTGTTTGGGAAAGATTGTGATCCTTAAGAGGGCTCCTCGGTTTTGAAGGAAGTCAAAAGTCAGTTTTCCACGACGTGAGGGAACTGTCTGTGGGAGGAGCTTTTTGACATGCCATTCCGTATCTTTCCCTCCCACTCTTCCATTTTATGGTCAAAAACAACCTTTTTTTTTTCTTACTTTCACGTGCTCCTTTCAACCTCTTTGAAAGGGGCGAAAGACAGCAATAAAATACTTATCCGAACCAGTTTAGAATGTTATTCCGATATCCTCGTGGGTGGGAATTGCAAATCCAGTCTGTTTTCCAGTATACACCGATCTAAGGACGTATGTTACAATTCACGAACTGTATTCTCGTGTATTTTTAATAGTTTGAATGAAGTATAATTATTAAACCTAATACATTATTAAAAACATACATTCTGGGTCCAAATAGCAACGCTCTTAACTGCATTCTGTACCAATTTATCCTTACAGACTTTTGTTTATTTTGTCTGGTTTGCCAGATAAATTGAATGTTTTATACTGTACATAAAAGATTGACATATTAACCATCGCCCATTTCTTGCTTGGCCAATTCGGTTCATTGAAAAAAAAAAAAAAAGAGGCAATTCTGGTATTCGTTTGATGAAACTGAGGGTAGCTCTTGAAAACCTCGGGAAGATCGGCAGTAAGTCGAAAAACTTCCTTGCCTGGCCAGTGCCGATTCGAAGTCTACGGCCGTAAACACTACACAAGTGCACAGCGAGAGTTGTGTACGTCTCCTCATCGTTCTTCCTCGAAATTTTGCTCTCACGTAAAAGTCGCTCTTCACTGGGACAGATTTTGGACATATATACCAGTAAGGCCAAAATAGAAAATAAAATATAGAAGCAATAAATAAATATAATCAGCAGATATTACTCCTGCATAATATTACATCAAAATATGCTTACAAGCAAGTCTAAATCTTATGAGATGCAAAATTAGTGTAAGTGAAAAAAAAAGAAAGAAAAGTTTTGACTGTCAGGGCCCCCGGACAGTCCCGCCCTATGAGTGACCGCTCTCCAACTTCTACTGGCAATTTCCGCATGCATATGCTACATGCAACTAAAGCGTCTGTCGCGGGTGTGGATGCTACGATTTCTGTTTTTCGGAAACATTTACCGCGAGTCAGAATGTATAAGAGAGGAAAGAAGGTGAAACAAGTAGATAGAGAAACACGAGAAGAGTTTTCTGGAAGAGGGCAAAAGCCAGAATATGCATTGCTGTATATTCTGTAAAAATCCCTGTATCGGTTCAAACTACAGATAGTTTACCTGGTAAACCACACGTGCAAGAAGGGTGGAGAAACCCAGGTAAAAAGTCTTTAACGATTCTAATCTGAATTCGCATCCTAATAGCAAGTGTTTGTATCATGCAAACACACATATGTATTTCGTTGGAAGTTTAGAAGTGGTGGTGTGCAGTGACTATTTTCATATTATCTTTCAAGGAACACTAAAATTAGTATTTCCAAATAATATGAACAGCACAAAAAGGTTTTACTTGCTACTGCTGAGAGTCGTTCATGTTCTTAGCCACAGATGCGTTGCAGAGGTGTAACCTCCGATATTACTAACCAAATAATAATCAATTTAGGTTACTATGCTACATAAAACTATTTGTATCAAGTATATGACAAAGCGAAGGAGTGTCGGGCAACTCTCCTTCATTTGTTCCCCCTTTCCGAAAGATTTCGTAATATCTCTTTTATTAGGTATTTGTAAACAAGTATACATACCGTATGAAAGTTTGTAGTAAAAAAATGCCGGTATAAATATAAAGGCATGAAGGACAGGTATATCATAACGGCGTATACCGCCTCATTTCGACCACTGCTATATTTACATAAGCATAATACTACATTTATGATATTTATCAAGCACACCATACTAATAATAAATGTTGGCTATTAAAACTGTTAATACCGGTACACACACACACACACACACACACACATATATATATATATATATATATATATATATATATATATATATATATAAATGTACACAAACAGTTATAGATAGGCATATATGTACAATTAAATTTTTCACAACATGCCGTTTCATTTGTCTTATAGCACAAAGCAATAGAGAAGAGCTGATTCAAGATTGATTTTTACATCATTTTACGTGATTCTTACATTACGTTAGAGTAATAGATACACTATAAAGTAAAGACAAAACATTATTACCACCACCACGTGTGATCTTTTATGCAATATCATATTACAATCAATATGATTTTATTTAGAACGAACTCTATGTTCCTACCATTGAATTATCCTATTCCATACGTACAAAGAATATTACAGCGAACAAAATATTAAATACAAGATTAATTAATTTCCTGTTATGCAGATATATGCAGAAAAAAAAAACATAGTATATACAAGCAAACCATAATTTACTCCATACACGACGAATACAAATGGTTGCTCTTCTACCTACACTTTTTTTAAAAGTATATATACAATATGTACTACATATAAAATAAATGAAAAGGACAAATTACATGAAAGCATATACAAACTAAACCTGTGTGGTAAATGCAAAAAGTATATACATGTCATTCAAACATACATTTTCTCGGAACTTATTGATTACACTTCCTAAATGTTTGTTATAATGCTTATTGGTGTTGTACATTGGTTCAAACTTATGTTACAAATAATAATAATAATAACCAAAAACCCAAAAAGCCAATGATCTTTCTAAGTTTGCTTTATCTTTTTTACACCTTTCATGTCAGAAGTATCCTTAGTTTCTATTTTAGACCGTTTTCTGTTGTTCTTTGCTGCTTCCGCCTCCAATATCCTATTGAGATTGCGAATGGGCATTGTTCGTGGATATCTCGGATCCAAAAGTTCGGGAAGAAGACAGTCTAAATAAAACTGCTTCAATTTCGTCTCCATTTTTTGTTTCAAAAAATTATCATCTCGTAACACCTTTTCAACGTGCAACCCTAAAGGTGTCCACACACCAAATAAACAATACTGTCGTCGAGTGACCTGAAGTTGTCCTTGTATCTGATAATAGTATGGATGATTTTCATTCATGCCCGTGATCTGCGTTCTTTGTCGTGTTTTAAACAAAACCTTACCCTCCATTACTGCCTCTCGTTAGATTCTTAATTGAAGGTGAACACTTGACCTCAACGATCCCATTTTCATGAATGATTTCATCCGGTGTCGCACCTAAGTACGGCATTTCAGCATCAATGAAAATCCCACACTGTTTGATTTCAATGTTGTAGATGTTTTCAATTTCTTGAAGCGCTTGCTTCTCATAATACTTTCCGTAAGTTATTGATGAAGTTTTCACATCTTTATACAGCATTGTTATGACGAGGTTGTCACATTTAGTGTGCGGTATTCTCTTACACACTGTACTAAAATTTGAGGCTGTAAGAATTTTCCGCCTTTTTTCCTTCCAAATCCCAATTTCTCCCTGCAACCTCGAACTTTTCTCTACATTTTCTCTTTCTTCATCTGTTCGGTTCAATGCAGCAAGAAAAGCTTCACGTTTCCTCTGGTAAACCTCTTCTGATACATCCGGTTGTTGAGCATTGAGTCCGTAATCCTTGTCTGCCGTTGAGAAATTCAAAGATTGCCTTCGAATTGGCCACTTTCTATTTCGGTACAAGTTCTTCTTCATTCGACGAGCTTCCAAGATTTTTGTATATCTTCCAGGACTGCGCCCATGCATGACTTTGTGCAATTTGTATAAAGGTTTACCTGTATTGTGAGATACTACCGCTGCATAAGTTCGACCTGCATAAGATCGTCTTAAGGTGTAATTTACTCTTTTCCCCCCGTATGAATTTTGCAATAATTGCATTGTAGTGCTCTGCAGTATTGCTTGTAAGGTTTTCAAGTAAGCTGCGGGATTGATTTGCTAAAGAATTCGCTGCTTTCATCACCTCATGAAAAAGTCCAGATTCTTTTAGTAATGAAACAAGGTTTTCTCCTATGTCCTTGGTGCAGAAATAGTCTGCACAATTTGTATGGTCACCAAATACGTGGTACGGGCCATTGAGTATGTCTTTACTAATCATCTCTATCTTAGTTGCTTTATTTACTTCACCTTGTACTCTCCAATGCTCTACTGCTTTTTGCACACCAGTGCGAATACGTAAAATATTGGCTCCTAATCTCTTTCTTTGTGAAACTCTCTTAATTTTGGTGTCCAGGGATATGTTTCGAAGTTTAGAACAATAGTTTCTTAACAAGTGATTTTTACATTCTATTTTTTCAACTGTCATATCAGCGTACGGTCGGGCCTCTAAAATCCTCTTATAGACGCTACTGTCACCATCAGCAACAAGACGCCCAAATTTAATATTATATAGTTCCTAACTTCTTCGGAAACCCTCAACAATGATATCTGCTTCCATTCCTGTAGAATTTCCTGTCCAGTTTTTGTAGCTGATGTGATCTTCCTGTGTTTGCTCCTGCTCGCTGTTTGAAGCTCCTTTTCCATCACTAGTTTTTCTGTCACAAATGGTGCAATATTTATTTCGGACACCAATGTAAAGGACTTCCTTTGTTCGAAATCCTACAATTGCCGCCTGCAAAGAAAAAGAACGAAAGCGATATAAGCATTTTAAAAATTAACTTTTTAATGGGTTGGTAGACAGCTACGACCTAAGGCCATTACTAGTTAAAGTACAAATGTCCCTCAACTATCACTCTTTCGGGAAAAGGGATGGAAGAGAGCAACAAGGGTTTTAATCTAGATACCATCCGAGAAAACACTGGTGTGGTGTTGCAGGTTTCAAACTCTCACAGGCCGGAATTCAAATTTCTATTCCAGAGATCAACTTTTGTGAAATCCTCAGTCATTCCGCCGTTTGAACTCAAATCCCGGTTACGAAGCACTCACACTTCAACCGGGCTATCAGGTTATGTAAAATATGTACATGATCATGTACATGTACATTAACTTTCACAGAAAACAGACTACCCAGTGATTTTAGTCTCTTTAGAGGGTGTCAGAATGGTAAACAGGGTGTTCTTGAAATAATGGTGCAAAACGCAGGAAGTTATTATTTATAATAAAACAAAAAAATGTTCCTTTGAAGAAATTCCGAAATCTGATTAGTTTCGGGGCTATATGCGCTGGAAATCACGGCGGCATCGTCACAAATGACGTCATAGCTCAACACACGATGACGTAAGCAGTGTCGGGTCAGCAAATCACACCCAATACATCTGTTTAAGATATGTTTTTGATTGAGGGAGTGCCGCATGGACAGGTTTCGCAACCTAAGAATTTCATTGTCAGTGGTTTAATAGGGCAAGCATAAAAATCCCCTCTAAGCTGCATTCGTCAATCATA
Organism: Lepisma saccharinum; assembly: GCA_022664845.1. Taxonomy (NCBI): domain Eukaryota; kingdom Metazoa; phylum Arthropoda; class Insecta; order Zygentoma; family Lepismatidae; genus Lepisma; species Lepisma saccharinum. Next base: position 8,393 of record JAGDQP010055620.1, read on the forward strand.
AAGACAACTAGATGTATTGGGTTCTCCTTCGAGTGTGATTTGCTAGGCCGACCCAGCTTACGCCATTACTTGTCGAGATATGACGTCATTTCTGACGATGCCGACGTGACTAGGTGTCTGTAGCTCCGAAACTACGCAGATTTCTGATTTGGGGGTTTCATACCATTTCTCCAGTGAAAAATATTAATGGACAGATAAATACATTTTTTACATTATGTCTGCGGTTAATTTATTAATATCTGTACTGAAAGGAACATAGGATAAAATAAGTAGTTCAAAAGAAAATTACTTACCGCTCCTGATGCAGAGTTGTAATATGTCCTATATGAACGTTTCGCCCACGAACCATCGGCTACGACATTCACTATTGGTACACCACTATTATCCACTTCTCCATTTTCTATAGCTAGTTGTGCTTCTTCTTGGGCTGCTGCACTCATTTCCTCCCATGCGGTTTTCTCCCAATTGTTACATAAGTTGTTATGAAGTTTTTGATATAAGTATTCAGGCATTCCTGGAATGTTTATAGAAGCTGAAAGTTCTTTCAATTGTGTATATCCAATGCCAATGGACATGGCTCCAGCTATTGCAGCAGTATTGACGTGTCACTTGAGGGTGCTAAATGTAATTTACTTTCGAAATGGCACATTTTGCATTTTAATGTTACAATCGATTCATAACCATGTAGTTTCTCACTTATAATTTCGAATTCATTTAACGTACATCGAAAAGGGCCATGATTTTCCATTTCTTGTAACTGATGGAAAACTTGTGTGAAATCAACAATTCTTGCTTCGATTTTATACGATTCTGTACTTTTCACTTGATTCATGCACGAAGATGTAGGTGTTGCAGTTGGTGAATTTTCGCTAGTAGATTGTACTGCTGCTTTTGGTGATGCCAGTAGATGCTTAGTAGACATAGATGTTGACTCTGCCGTTATTGATGCATCTGTTTTAGTGGATGAAGATGAAGTTGTTCCAATTGTTGGCTAATTTTCACTAGGAGTTTGTGCTACTGCTTCTGGTGATGGCAATAGATGTTTAGCAGACGTAGATGTTAACGCTAAAGCTGTTATCGACGCGTCTTCTTCCGGTGAAGCTATTGTTGTTCTGCTGCCAAATAAAATATTACAAACATTATTGTTGATCTTCTACAACAACCAGTTTAAATATTGTTTATGCTAAAGATTTATAGTTCTGTTACAATTAATTGATTGTTTTAAAGTGCTTGAATTGAAGTGAAGTTTAAAACTGCTTCTCTAAGCATTAGAAGATAAAGATGCAAAAAACATTTAATTTCCTGACAAATTTAATTTTTTATTTTCTTCGTGCAAATAACTGTACCTTACTTCTTAGAATGCTTATTTTTCTCCAGCACTATTTTTGTGCTTCTTGTTCATACCAACAAACCAAAACACAGCTACAGAACTTTAGAAGTGTACCTCTTTGGCAGTTCTTCTATTCCGCATTCAAACTAATTTCAGCATCTAATCCTGTAGAACAATTGAAATTACCATCCTAATGTCAGGCAATAATTAACGTAATTGTCGCCTTTTCGACATAATGACCTGACTCGAACTTAATAATAGCCTGCTTTTGCCTTTTGTTTTACGTTATTAATCTCTTGTAATTCTTTGCCAGCTCAGAGATCAGTTGAAACCAGGGCCTTTCACACTTTTATCCTGGCGTACCACTAAACAGAAATTCATACTTTCGTCGCACCGCCAAGTAATATTACGGAATTTTCAGTACTAGAATTTAAAATTACATGATTAAATTGCCAGTAATGATTATACGGATGAGACATAACATTTATTAGTGTGCTTGTCGTATAATCAGGAGGTCCCACGGTAGATCATTAGTGCAGAGAATCTTGAATATGAGGATTTCTCTTGATTTCCCTCGGTCACGCCAGGCAAATGCTAGGATGGTACCTTGAATAATACAATGAATAGAAATATAAGAAAGTAAATGTTTAAAAAAATTGTTATGAAGAAAAGTTCATTTATTTCGGTTAAATAGCTATGTTCTGCTGTTAACGAAGAGTAATATTATGTATTTATCACAGTCGTTACTCTCATAAATGAACACTTATACTGACTGTGGATTAAGCTCACTTTTGAAATCAGACGATAATAAATATCTTAAGTTTAATATGTTTATAAACTTTATGGCGTGCCACCTAACATCCTTCCGCGTACAACAGTTTTGAAACCTCCTGATTTAAATTATCATTCTCAAGTATTGATATGTTAATTTTCTGTTTCCCACCCATCTTATCACTTTTACAAAACATATCGGATATATAAATTACTTTGACCACCACGGACAACTCAGAAACGAAGTTTTATTTTAAAAGGAATGTTCTAATTCTACACAGAGAAAATGTCTAATCTGTACCGTTTTACAGCTACTGTGCATAATTAAAATTGGAACGGTGCTATCTACAGGATTAGTTACTTATTGTAGAGAGTATAAGAAAAGATTTTCCGTAAATAATAGCTCAGAATTCAAAATTATCTATGAATAAACTTATTTCTTGTACGATACTGTTTTCCCAAATACTGTAATTTAGTTCAGCATTCTCATCTTTGTGATTCCGTTCTGTTCATCGAATTCTCAAATTATTGGCAATGGACGAGATTACCGCCGCATTATTAGTTTCGTAATAATTAGCTTTTGTAGCTAGTAAACCGAAGAGGCATATTAAAACATCCTCTACAAATAGTTTCGAAACTATGAAGCTTTTTATTTCTCGTGTTGACAGTTCTTTAAGGTCAGTGGCTGTCGAGAGTTCGTGGGTTCGATCTCAGCGGCCGACCATCCTGACTGAGGCTTTTCAGGGTTTTTCCTCAGCCGCACCAGGCAAATGCCGAGACGACACCTTCAATATAGGTCCCGGCCGAAATCTTCCCGAATATCCCCCCTTAACCCGGTGTGAGCCTTTGGTGACTAAAAGCCATGAATAGAATTCAAATTAAAAATATTAAAGAGCATAACTAGTAAAAATTAGTCCAGCCTGATTTCTGCATTTAAAAAAAGGCAGTAAGAACTATTTGAAATTATTTAGTTACAGGCTAATAAACCTACCACTTAGTAAGTTCGGAGAAGTATCTCTCTCGTTCACTATCTTAACATTTTCCAGCTCAAACTCGGTCTGTCTGCACGTCTTTCTTTTTCCAAGTTCCTCGGTGTCCCCTCTGCTTTCGTCTCCTCCCTCTTTTGTTTCCACATTTTAAAATCTCTTCCTTGATTTGCTAGGCAAAAGCGGTTTTCTTTTTCTTTCGGAATTTCTAAAAAATTCAGTTACCTCTAATTACTTCCTTCCCTTTTGAGTGCGTGCTTCCTCTTTTCTTTCCCGGCTTGGGTGTCCCTGTTCCCTGGCAGAAGGCTCGCAGACCCAGAATCTTGTCTCATCCACGGCGACAGGGATCCTGGCAAAGCCAGTAAACGTGACAATCTTGAATAGGCTAGTGCCGGTACACGGATGGTTGGTGAAAAGACTAATGAGATTGCCTGCTGTGCTTCCCTGTCCATAAGTATCAATGCGGTAGAACACAAAGATGAAAACTACGATTGTTTGTCGCGGAAAATGTTGTCTCGTGAGAAAGGTGTCGGAAAGGAAAATCAATGTCTTTGCCCTTGATACTTTTATTTCTCTGGTACTGACCATTTCGGGAAATTCGAAATCCAAAATAAAATGATATGACATCGAGAGGATTAAGATAAAAAAATGCATAAGTGCGGGTTGTCACAATTACCCCCACCTAAGATGCATCCAAGGCTACTGTGGAACAGGGGCGTTGGATCATCCAAGATGTGATTCGGTTGACAACATCGCACGAATGTAAACGTGACAGAAGTCCAAGAATCACCCAAAATACAGAAAAAAAATATATATCTTAAGTCACATCAGAATCCATACACATCAAAAACACTACAAAACGTGAAAAAAATGTTCACAGTCACCGAAATTGAATATATACATATATATATACAACACACGATAATAATACAGAAAATTTTCGCTGAAGCCGACGTCCCAACACATATGTGGCGATACACTAATTGTGATAGCTCATGATGCCTTGTCCTTGATCCTGCTGGTCCATTCTTCCGTCTTTTCTCGAGGGCAATTCCAGAGTCTTAAGTTTTCAACATGCTGGACTGGAGTTTCTTTTCCGGTGGTGCAGTCGATCAGGACGTAGGCGTTTGCACCTACTTGTTTCTTGACATAGTAGGGCCCAGAGTACAGAGCGAAGAATTTTCGGACTAGGTTGACAGCTTGTGAACTAAGTTTATGCAAACGCAAAAATACGAGCCTGCCTTCTTGTACCTTCGGTCCTTCTCAAGAGCTCTGTTGCGTTTTAATTTCCTCTCTTGGTTGTTGCTGGCTGCATACATTAATTTGTCTCTCCAGGTCTCTCGTTCTTCCTCTGGTATTCCAAAATGTTAGAGTATCTGGTTACATCTTGTGGATCCGAAGAATAGTTCCGCTGGCGTATAGGACAGATTTTCACTTACTGTATTGTTCAAGACCACAACTACGTATGGCAGGTGGTTACTCCAAGTAGCGTGATTCCTAGAACAAAATACTCTTAAGAGTCTATGCAGTTCTGCGTGTGCCCTACACTAGATTGGCCTTTTGGATGATACGGGGGGCGTGTAGGACTTTGATCCCATACGTCTTCATGGTGTCGACGTTCGC
>JAGDQP010055621.1:0-13102 GCA_022664845.1 Lepisma saccharinum
CCGTAGAACACTTTCTTGACACACGTCTCAATCCTCGTAAACCCAGCACACCATTTCTGCTTCAGTTTGTCCTCATCATGAACAACTTAATCTTTAGGAACCACAGTTATCTGCAAATCAAAGATACAACCATGGTCACTCGTATGGCCCTTTCCTAAGCCAACCTTTTCATGGGACGTCTGGAGACCCAATACCTCAACTCCTCACCTTTCACCTGGTTTCGCTATATCGATGACATTTTCTTAATCTAGGCCTACGGACAAGGGTAACTGGAAACATTCCTGGAAAACTTCAGTTGCACCTTTCCCGTCAAATCCACTTGATCCTTTCCCAAGGAACACTTAACTTTCCTTGATGTGGATGTATGGCTCAAGAACAGTAAACTACCTACCAACAGTATACAATATTTCCATTTCAATAGCTCCCATACATACCATACCAAACACTCTCTTCCATACATTTTGCTATCCGTGGCTCCCGCATCTGCTCCTCTAACGATCTGCTTCAAAACTATTTCAGTATCCTCTCTTCAGCTCTCATCGATCGTGGACCGTGCCAGAAATCACCCTAACCCCAACCGACCTCACTGCGTAGTTCCTTGCGCTTCAATTTTCTCTCATATTACCCCAGCCTTCAGACCCTCCAGAGACTCCTCAAACTGGCGCACAATATACTCACTGCGTCACCTGAAACTGAAAGAGTTTTCCCGCACACCTCCGAATCTTAACACGATTCTCACCAGAACTGAACCCATTCCGCCCACTTCCCCCAAACCTGGCATATGCAATAGAACCCGCTGCAGAACCTGTCCTATTTTTGATCCTAGTCTGATCCCGTCACTTATAAGACATACTCTTTCCGACACTCCTGCAGTTGCATATCTTCCAATCTCATTTACCTCCTACATAAAATTGTGACTATTCGGCTACCTGGTTTTTCTTCATACGTTTGCTTTAAACATTGGTCTCCTGGGGTGTAACACTTGAGGACAGCACTTTAATGTTAACAAACCAAGCGTCGTTCCGCTGGAGGCTGTACTAAGACCTTAGCTATCATAAGGGGCATCTTGGTCAATGTTTTTATGTTATGATATGATTGACGCATCCTTATGGTATTACAAACGCACGGAGCCGAAAAGCTACTGAGATTTAAAGAGAGGGTCTCATATTACATTTATAATTAGTACATTGAGGAGGAGAAGATTATTACAAGATATATACATATTTCTTTTTATTACAAGCTGCCGTCGCATTATATTGGGGATAATTTGAACGACCAGAAGAATGTTGATGAACAGGAAGAATATGGTAGTCTTGTAGAACAGCATGAAAACAACTACACAAACAAAACCAGAAGAAGGACCAATAGAACAAAAGTTAATGAAGTAGTTTTACAACGAACTGAACATCAGGAGGATGGAGTGAACGATAATGCTAGATCAGATCAAGTAAGAATGATGGAAATGTTGAGAAATTTTATGAAGCAACAAGAAGAAAGGAAAAAGAGACAAGAGTAAGAGAAGAAGATAAGAAAGAAAGCAAAGGAAGAGAGACGGAAACAAATAGAAGAAATTAGGGATAGAATAGTGGCTACGAAAGTTTTTGTGCCAAATGGTCAGGAGGTGAAATCAGTGAATGAACGATTGAATATGTCAGAATACCAGATAGTTAAACCAATGAATGTTGATGATGTTACGATAAAAGGAAAGGGTGAAGATAAGAATATGAAGAACGTCAAATTTACTAAAAGTAATAGCTGGAGAGGTTTTGCGAGAAAAGGTGCGGAAGAGAGAGGCGGAAATGGTCAGAAAACAGGAGAAATTCTTGTCTAAACTTAAGGGTGTCGTTGTCAAGCCTAGAGTTTTGAAATGATGCCGATTGGCGAGGAAGCTACTAAATTTCAGGATAAGTCCTTGTTAGAAGAGAAATGTAAAGCATATGTAGAAGGTGTTGTGACTGACTTCGTTCAAGAGAGGATGATAAGTATGGAAAAGGATTCCACAGAAGTTACTACAGGTAGTAAATTGAAGGATAGATGGGTTAAGGAGGAAGTCATAATGTTAGAATCTACAAAAGAGAATAAAGAAATGTGATGAAGAAATTCGAGAAAGTCCAACCAAGAGACGGAAGGTTAGTGTGAAATTAAAGGATAGACCGCAAGATGACATGAGCCTAGAGGAAGAATTTGATATGGAAAGTAGTAATGAGAGGAAATCAACGGATGAAAGATGTAAAGGTGATAATGAGGGCATTCCTATTTTGAAAGTCAAGACTGATAAGACTAGGCTGACAAATGGTAAACGGAAAAGTTGTAGTAAAAAGACGAAGAAGAAGTGGAATAGAATGAAAGATGGTACGGAAGGTAACGTGCAGGAGGTCGTTACAGACAAGATGAAAGGCAGACAAACAAAATGCAAAACCAAAAACGATAGAACGGAAAATATGTCCAAGTTTGTAGGGCATCAGGAATCTACGAAAAGGAGAAAGAGTGGGTATGGCAGTAATCTAAAGAATAGGATGTACCGGAAAAGTAGAAAAAGGAAAGCTAAAAAAGATGTAAATCTTCAATCTAGCAATCCGTTAAATTTGGATTTTACCAGTAAGAATATTAATAAGATGAAAGTCTAAAGATGGTAAGAGAATTCAGGAAATAGTTTGTTATGACTTACGCAATGTTCCGAGTTATTTGCTAAATGGTTTTGGTACACAATATCAAAAGGATATATCATATAGTAAGTCGGAAAGTATATTTGTTAACAATGATAAGATGTTTGATGACCACCATGATGAAAGTAAAAACAAGAACTACAAGTTGTTGCTAAGAACGTATAGACAATGGTTTCAATCTCGACGAAGGGTTAGAGAAAAGGCAGTAACTGAGTGGGAAAAACGAATCTGGACAGAAATAGAGGAAAGACGAGAAAACATTTTTATACGAGATTTGATTGTAAAAGCAATAATAAGGAAATTTAGTTTTCGTAAACGATATATAAATAAATTCAAATCTAAAAGAAAACGAAGATAATATGTGTCACTGCGAAAAGTCTAATTGTCGAGTGGACAACAACAGAATGAAATAAAAAATATCGTTTGATGTGATAATGTTATGTTCAAATAATTTGATGAATTTTGATAATTTAATGGTGATTATTATGAATTAATTATGATCAATTTTGATGCTGATGAATTAACAATGCTAATGTTATGATTAAATAATTAGAATTAATTATATTGTTGGTGATGTTATATGCTTTCAAAGTTATATGGTTGATATAAATTTTCTTAATATTTATTTTTTAAAAAGATAAGATAAAGAATGAAAAAAAAATAATGGATTTGTAAAAAGATAGATAAAAAAGGAAAAAATAAGCAAAAAGAAAAAAATATAATTTGTTTGTTAAACAAATTTAATTTTCTTTTGTTTAAGTTGGAGGTATGACTTCCCTTTACTGACTCCAAGTTTTTATTATAATTATTATTATACACTGTAAGAAGCTCAATTTTCAACACAAAATACTCTTACCAAAACCCACTTCCATCAGTACTTGCGCACGCGCAGAATGTCGTCAACTGTCTTTGATGTGCACGTCAGTCATTTTGTTTGACCTACAACGGTATCTTGCCTATCCATTTCCATATGTACTTTATACATATATATATATATATATATATATATATATGTATATATATATATATACAGGGTGGACAAAAATTTATTGTCAAACCTCTAGGAATGTAAAGTTCTCATCAAAATAAAGGAAAAATGTGTCTTTGTAATTTGCCGAATTCCGCTTACTTTCGGAGTTACAGGCTGCTGAAAGCGTGGGAAAATGAAATTTAGAGCTCATTTCTCAACATCTTCAGATTCTAAAATTCAAACGTACAAGTAGAAGAGGACGATCACACGTAAATATGTTTGGAATATTGTGCACGTTATTTCAACTGAATTCAAGCGTCTCTTATTTCTTTTCTTTTTCATTCATAATTATTAATAAGTCTGTGACATTCCCTTGTCATGATTTATAGAAAAAACAAAACTGCAGATTGCATTTATGGGTCGTTTTAGTAACCAAGAACTTTATCCCATCTTCTTCTATTAAGTTTATATTTTGTGCCTTTAAATTACACAAAGTTGATTCCCAGCCGGGGCTCAAACGCGGAATTCTAGCTGTAACTCATGATCTGACACCTGTGACCACTTGACCACTGCGGTCGTTTATTACCCTATACTGCACTGTTTACATAATTAATCATCGCCATCCAGTTTGCAAATGACATTCTCACTCATTGATAACGAATAAATCCGTTAAATGTATTGCAGTTCGGAGAATAGCTCGGACTCCTGTTGGTTATACAACCACGCATTTATAATAAAAATCATTCGGGAAGTGGAATCTGTTTGAGATATCGGCTTGGTGCAGACGAATTATTGTTACCTGCTGGAAAGTCGTTAAATTCATACATTCTCCAATCTAACCCAGACACAAGATCAATATTCCCCACCAAACCTAGATTAGTTTTTCAACATCCACCTAATCTTAGAAACATTAGGTCCGTCATTGGTCCGTACTAATCCCTCCTTGCCACCACACCAAACCGGAGCACAGACATGCCAGACTCCGAGATGTAAGGTCTGCTCCATTTTCATCACTTCTCCCACAATCACTATCAATACTGCTAATAGTCGGTACACCCTCAATCCCAAGGGTTCATGCCACACCCCTAATGTTATATACATCCTAACCTGCAAGTTATGTGATGCCTTTTATGTGGGGGAAACAAGTTCTGCTCTTAACATTCGAATTAATAACCGTCGTCACTTCTGTACTATCAACAAACCGGATGCCCCAGTTTTGCTTGCACACCGAGTCCCACAATACCAATTTTGATCTATCTTTCCTGGTTGCCATAATCCATATTTTATCCCTTACGACCAGCACCTCAACACGTCGTCTGTGGGAGAATGTCTTTATTCACGGTTTGAGCGCGAAAATAAAACCTTCAATAACTCTAAGCTCCCCTTTTCCTCTACATTTTCAACATATTTCCATCCACGACTCCACTCTGTACTCACACGCTATACAGTTATTATTATGTCATGCTCTGGAAATCTACAGGTTACAGCAGTCTTTTGTTCTCCAATTTTGATGCATCGTCCACTACGTGTCGTCACTGTCTCTTCAATCTTCTGCTTTATGAACATGTGCACTTCGTGCTCTTTCTCTACACATGACTAAGTGCAACTGTGTGAACGAATTATCGTAGTGACTTGCATATATGTGAATATGTGTGTGCTCTAACAAAGATGTAAGTGTTTTCCTTCATTTTTCTCATAAATTTGCCTTATATATATATATTCTTTCCTACGAGTTGAAAACGTTTTCGCGAAACGTATTGCTTTTCTATTGTGTTTGTGACGTTATTATACACTTGTCTCAAGAATCTACTATGTAAGCATCCTTTATTTCTAACTGCTTTACCATTATATATGTGGGAGAAACAAGTTGTGCTCTTAACATTCGAATTAATAACCATCGTCACTTCTGTACTATGAACAAACCAGATGCCCCAGTTTCCTTGCACACCGAGTCCCACAATACCAATTTTGATCTATCTTTCCTGGTTGCCATAATCCACATTTTACTCCCTACGACCAGCACCCCTCAACACGCCGTCTGTGGGAGAATGCCTTTATCCATGGTTTAAGAGCGAAAATAAAACCTGACCTTAACCTTCAATAACTCTAGCTCCCCTTTTCTCTGCATTTTCAACACATTTCCATCCAGGATCCCACCCTGTACTTATACACTACACAATTATTATTTCAAGTTCCGAAAATCGACGCCCTATAGCAGTCAGTTGTTCTCCAGTTTTGACGTTTTGTCCGCTACGTGTCGCCACTGTCTCCTCAAACTTGTACTTTGTGAACACGTGAACTTCGCTCTTTTCCTCTATACTTGAAAAATTGTAATACACGAAATATAGTGACTTTTATATGTGAATATGTTTGATCTAGTACGAAACTATAAGCTGTAAGTATTATCCCTTTTTTTCATTCATTTGTCTTAAATTTACCTCAAATTGCCCTCCCGGTTTTCCTTTGTACTTTGTATATATGGCACTAACACAAAGGAAAGCCGGAAAGGAAATTTAAGGTAAATTTATGATAAGAGGAAAGGGATATACTTACAGCTCTTGTTCCATAGGCGAACATACATACTTAAACACTAATATGTAGAGTACTTGCGATATTTCGGTATCAATACCGTAGACTTGCTGTAGAGGAGGAGAGACGCACAGACGTGGATAGAACCCAAAGATTAGGACAATAGTAGCGACACGTAGCGGACCGCATCCCTCCTCCTCTACAGCAAGTCTACGGTATTAATACCGAAATATCGCAAGTACTCTAGATATAAGTGTGTACGTTCGCCTATGAAACAAGAGCTGTAAGTATCCCTCTCTTCTTATCATAAATTTACCTTATATCTATCTATCTATCTATCTATCTATCTATCTATCTATCTATATATATATATATATATATAAGGTAAATTTAAGACAAATGAAGGAGAAAAAAGGATAATACTTAGAGCTTACTTTCGCATTAGATCACACATATTCACATGTACACATAAAAAAAGTCACTGGTAGGAGGGAAAATGGAGAGAGCGGACATGTGCGGGACTAGTGTTAAGGAAACGCCATATTGGTCAACTCAACTGGTCAACATTTTATATAATAAAAATGAATGTCAGGATGTTTTTTCCCGCATCACGCCAAAACCGTTTGACAAATTGCCATGATTAATCGCAAATGAGTAGTAATGGTCTAGTTTGGGAAGTTATAATATTTTTGTAGATCGGAAGTGACTATGGCGCAAACTTTTTAATAAAAACAGTGATTTCATTGTTATAACAATGCAATAAATACATTGTTTCATATTTAAATTAAAACAGCAATCAGACATAAATAAATAGCTAAATAGGTTGGTCAGTGCATTAAGCTTGTTTACGGTAATGCTCGTGCGAATTCTTTTCTGTTACAGCGTATCAGTATCGGCGTACAGCGTGGCAATGTTTCTTCTATCTTTGGTACGCTGTCTCCTTAGAAGAAATCCTTAGAAGAAATTAGAGGAGATATTTCTTCTTTAAATGATAGATGGACTTCATTTTAATGTTCATGTGTACCTCATCTCTTTTTAGGTAGATTTCTTCGAAATCTACCTATTGATATTGGTACGATATCAAAGTATATTGATATTGGTATTGGTACGATATATATGAGCTCCTGCGTAGCCTAGTCGGTAGCGCGCTCGACTTCAGTGCTAGCGGTCCCGGGTTCGATTCCCGGTGGGGGCTAAAAAATTTCGGTGTTGACCCAGCATCGTGAGGACAATTGGGGAGCAGCTGTGAATACAAGACAGTGGCGATCACAGTGAGAGCTTCGGCTCTCCTCTCCCAACCCGTCTGGCCAGCGTGGGAGCAGTAGACCAACTGCTCCCTTCGGGGAGAGGCCTCATCCACTAGTGGATTGAATATGGCTGTGATTTATATATATATATATATATATATATGTTAACACGCTAGCGGCCATAGTTTTGAAGATATTTGAACCAAATTTTTATATGTTGTTTCTAGGCTTAATAGCTCGGTTAAGTTCGTTAATGAGCAAAATCTTGGATCTAAAATGCCGCCGAACCCAGTGTTGTATAGAATACACAGCCTAAACCGCTGGGGTTATTGAAATCAAATTTGGCATAAAGGTACAACATCACTGTTTGATTATTAAAATGGTACCTAATGAGTACAAAGACGCCATCTTGGATCAAAAATGACGGAAGCAAGAAATCTATTTTCCATATCGTTTGAGCTAGAGATGCGAAATTTGGCATAAATGTGTCTTGTCACTAGTAGTTCAAGAAAATATTACGAAATGTTGAAAAAGTCGCCATTTTTAATCCATAATGGCAGCCGAACCATTGTTGTATAGAATACACAGCCTAAACGGCTGCAGCTAGAAATATCAAATTTGGTAACACGGTACATTATTACTTGTATGTTACTAAAATATTACATGATGTATCCAAAGGCGGCATCTTGGATCCAAAATGGCGGACCTAAAAATCCATTTTTACACCGTTTGAACTAGAGAAACAAAATTTGGCATAAAGGTGCATTATGACGAGTAGTTTAGGAAAATATTAAAACATTTGGGAAAAGTCGCAATCTTGGATCCAAAATGGCCGCTCAAAATCCCATTTTGCACACCGTTTGAGTTGGATAAATGAAATTTTACTTGAAGTTGTACCATCAAAAGTAGGTCACGACAATATAAGAAAACTTTCAAAAAGTCGTCAACTTGGATCCAAAATGGCCGCCCCAAAAACCCAATTTCCAAATCATTGAAGGAAGAGAAACGAAATTTTCTTTGAAGGTGTATGACCAAAAGTAGGTTACAATAAATGGGGCAAACCTCCCCTTTGGGGGCGCAGACCCCCGTGGGTGCAGATGGACACCATGGTGGTGTAGTGCTGTAGGGAGATTTTGGTTAAGATAAAGGAGGCGCATCCTCTCAAAAGCACTGAAGTTGAGGGCCAATCCCTTACGGGGATCTGGGGCAGCGCTCCCAGCGAAACAAAGCAAGTATATATATATACGTCTTGTGGGGTATCGTTGAACAGCTCTTGATAAATAATCTACAAGTTAATAAATAGTTTCTCGATAGCTCTTATATAAGGCGAGATTTGAATTTTTGAAAATAAAAAGAACTTCGAAATCTACCTCAGCCTGTAGGCCTACCGAAAGGGATTTTTTAAACTAAGAATTAATTTGAATTGTTGTAAATAGTTTATATCTAATATATTTATTTATTTCTGATTTAAACTAAAAAAAGTATTAAAGTGGGAATGGAGGAATTCCAGATACCATAGTGAAAAGGATGTGACTGGACCGGAGATCGAACCCAGGACCTTTGAGTAACCGTCCAAATGCGCTAACCACTGTTCCACCCACTGCGCCACCCAGTCGATCCGCTTCCCAATCACACATCTTCCATTCTTGATGTCGATGATCTCTCTCGAAACCACCTGGATAGTACTACAACTCCAAGTTGTGCTTGGACTTTCTTGTGTCTCATAATGGTGAACATCTCACACGGAAGAAATAATTTCAATGTTGGAATGGAGGAAACTTCCCATTATTATACACCAAACCTCTTTAGGTGCAGGTACCATTAATATTAAAGAGTGAAAAGTATGTGGCTGGACCGGGGATCGAACCCGGGACCTTTGGGTAACCGTTCCAATGCGCTAACTGCTGCCCCACCCCAGTTTCAAGAGTGGAAGATTTGTGATTGGGAAGCTGATCGACTGGATGGCGCAGTGGTTAGTTCATTGGGACGGTTACCCAAAGGTCCCGGGTTCGATCCCCGGTCCAGTCACATACTTTTCACTCTTTAATATTAATAAAAAAGCGTAGTATATAATTTTTAAATTTCAATTTGGATTGTCGTCAAAAAAATATTCAGATTTAATGTTTTAAAGTATTGTAGCAGTATATGCTTTCGTTTAACACAGTACATCATCTTCGCTGCCATCGTATCTTCCAACTGAATGGCGATTGAAAACGCAAACACTACTAGTTTCGCCAAATTATTCATTGACTTCCTCGGGTGCAAAAGGAAGGTTAAAAGGTTAAGGAGATGAAAGAAGCCGTCCGCAGATATGGCCTTCGTCAGTATTGCTTAGCAGGTTTAAACAAAAATGGCGGTCCCTTGCGAAAACAAGATAAGTGCAATGTTGCCATAGTGTGTTATGAAATGGAAAGCTGTTTCCTGATGCTAAAACAGAAGGATTTCTTTGAACAACTGTACGTTTGATTGTGTATGGGAAATTATGTCTATAAATATGCTTTTTTTTATTATTGTTGTTAAAAAAATTGAAATAAATAAATAAAAGTTTTTTTAAAAAAATATATTGTAGCTTTATTGCATTTTACTTTTTATGTCTAACCATGATTTATTTAACATGTTTTGATCTAAATTTAGTGCAGGTTATTTTTTTGTGAATGAGGATGCCATCATAAACCATTCGTTCTTTATGGGAATCTGATTTCTACAATATCTTTGCATCGGTTAATTCATGTGTGGTAGCTTTAAGGTATTGTGAAAGGCCAGATGTGCGATTTTCATTCTTTTTAGCATCTCTGATGTGTTGCGTGACCCTGTGTAATGTTAATTGGGGCTTCCTATTGAGGCCGCAAGAAAACAACGGATTAATAGATCCAAAAAGAAACCTGTATTCAACATGCAATACATATCCACAACCAAATGCGAGGGAACCGGAAAACCTGATGATGCATTTCTGTTACATACATATAAGTACAATCTACGAAGGATGATGATGAGCTCAAAACTTTAATTGACGGAGCCGAGGCATAGCTGTATTTAACAAATTTATTGTAACGATTAGTGCTTGATAAAAAGTGCAAATGAATATATATATTGAAAAATAAATACATAACAAAAATGACTGAACGGTTTAGCTTCACTCGCCCCCTCACGAAATAAATCAAAGAAGAATTATCTCTCACAGATTCGAAATTCAAATAAAATATCACACTCGAGAAACTGCTTACACCTAGCCCATGACCATATATCTTCCTCTAATACCTGTGATTTGAATAGTGGCCTGCCGTGTGGGTTTCCTGACTGAGGTTCCCAAAGTCTCACACAGGCGTGTCGAAAAATGGAAGAGTAGGATAGCTCAACTAATTAAAAATTCAAATTCAAAACGAAGCTCCCACTTCTTTCACTCTCGACATAAACATACTTAGAATAAATCACTTACTCCACACACGCAGTTCAAAATTCTCACTCACCATTTTCAGAAAAACCTATAAAAAAATACGAAACACAAAAAGTAGATGCATCACACACCTCCATCAGCGACGAACTAAAGCACATGCTCAGCCGTGCTGTGGCCAATTCTCGCAAGATGGCGATCCGCCAGTCAGAACGCAGAAGATTTCAAATTCAAAATCTGCATGACAAAACCATATACAAAAAACATCAAATCTGGACACAAATATACCCTAATAGCATTCAATATCATATGGATGTCCAGGGGACGTCCCGCCGGGATATTTGCGACGTCCATGCGACATCCCACGATATCCACAGGACGTCCTATATGTGTTGATCAGATGACCGAATGTCCGCTTCATGGATATCCTATGGGACGCCCCGCGGGACCTCCATGGAATGTCCGTGAAACGTTATGTGGCCATCTCTATGGGACGTCCGGTGGATATTATGGCATGTCGCATGGATATCACATATCGCCCAGCTGGACATCCCCAGGGGGAAGGTGAGGTCAGCTTACGTCCTTTCTGTTATTACTTAACGAAGATGTAAAGGTCCTTTATGATGCTGGGATGTACTGAATTTGAGTGACGGGTTTTCACCGTCTCCGTGTTAGTCATTTTCAGGAGTCATAGTTGGATGTTGTTGAACTGCACAGCATCCAACTATGACTCCTGAAAATGTCTAACTCGTACAAGGTCAAATCCCGTCACTCAGACCCAGGACATCCCAGTACCATAAAGGATCGTTCAATCTTCGTTAAATAATAAAACAAAGAACAAAGACTGCGCCAAACTCTACAATAACGTCCTTGTAATGTGGAAGTAATGGTGCAATAACCGTCTAGTACAAACAGGCAGTAAACAGTTGCCAAACGCAAAGCTTGCTTGCGTGAAACAATCAACTATTTGCGAGCGTTACATATTACCTCAGGATATCGCAATACGACCACATTTGGATCATCCTGCCAGGATATCCTCAGAATATTACTCTACTCACAAAGCCGGGATTATCGAGGTAGGATTTCCTACGGATATCCTGGGTATGTCCTACGGACTAGAGCATAGACTCATGTCATACAAAATGCCTCCCCCCCCACAAAATTTAAATTTATGATTTGAATTCCGGAGTTGAGGAAGGTTGGGTTAAGTAAACACAAAATAAAGAAAACATATAATGAATGACATAAATGATTTTGTTATTATTTAATGAGGATGACGATGATGAATGATAAAAAAACAAGACAATGACAGAGAAAACAAAACAAACAAACAAAGGAAAAAGGAAGGAGAAGAAAAACGCCGAGAAAGAGAGATCATACAAACTGTCTCACTTTTAACATACTCGTACATATTATAGTGCCTGATTTTTCCTTTCAAAATACTTCTTCACCAATGTGACGTGAGTTACTTCATGTTCCTCATCATTTCTACACAAGAAAGTATTCGGAGTTCTTAACGAGTTCTTAACATAATCTTAAATGGACCATAATACCTTTCAGATAAGGACTTAGGTACCTTGTTCTTCAAAGAAGATCATGTTTGGGATTTAATGAACACCAGATCTTCTACATTGTAACGAACTGGCGCACGTCTCTGATTGTAGACCTTACAACGTATCTCCCACGCGTGTTCCATATTCTCCATTGCTTTTTCCAGACTTTTGTACTCTCTCTCAGATCAGAGTCGGAAACCGGAAGACCTGATGATGCATTTCTGTTACGTACATATAAGTACAATCTACGAAGGATGATGATGAGCTCAGAACTCTAATTAACGGAGCCGAGGCATAAGTTGTATATAACAAATTTATTGTAACGATTAGTGCTTGATAACAAGTGCAAATGAAAATAAATTGAAAAATGAATAGATAACAAAAATAACTGTACGTTACCAACGGGTAGCTTCACTCGCCCCCTCACGAAGTCAATCAAACAAAAATTATCTCTCACAGTTTCGAAATTCAAATAACAAAATAATATCACACTCGAGAAACTGCTTACACCTAGCACATGACACATATATCTTACTCTAATACCAGTGAGTCGAATAGTGGCCTGCCGTGTGGGTTTCCTGACTGAGGTTTCCAACGTCTCACACAGGCGTGTCGAAAATTGGAAGAGTAGGATAACTCTAACTAAAAATTCAAAATAGTAAAACGAAACTCCCACCTCCTTTACCCCTGACATAAACACACTCAGAATAAATAACTTGCCCCACATACGCAGCTCCAAATTCTCA
>JAGDQP010055622.1:2058-13102 GCA_022664845.1 Lepisma saccharinum
TGGTAAACTAATAGCTTCTCCAACTATTTCGAAGATATTCATATCTGCAGTGTACGGTATAATAAGTATTTTGTCAATTTCCCTACATTTATGGTACTTGGACAAGGACCGTTTTTGGAAATGGGACCTGAAAATATAATGTATGCTAGAGCCTGTGCTTTTTCACATATCTGTAGTTTACTAGTTCCACGGTTTTGGTTAAGTTTGTTTTGGCGAATTTGAGGTACGTTTCTTGCTTTTTATTAATAGTGTTGATAATTATTTTTATACAATGCTTATACATTACATTTAAAACAAACAAGGTAGCTGTTTTGATATCCTTAGTAGGCTTTGTTTTGTACCCGGGGAGACCTTATTAACCCATTTAATTTACCTCACTATTACCTAAGTTATAAAAATATCCTGTGAGATAAGCAACCCGTTAAACATCAGCATCTGGGTTTATTAGAGTTTTGGTCATGATAAAACATACTATATCGCGCATACTTTGTGACTGTACAGCAGATAGCACACCTATAAGCCCCTGACCAAGATCCAAACAACATTTCCTCAGCGTTCGGACGGTATTAATTTCGCCGTGTTTCTGGGTTTTTTCGCCCCACTGTGCGGCGCATGGCGGAAAGGGAGGAGGTCCTACGGAATGAAGTGAGGTGGGATGGTCAGTTCTACGCTCGACTACCTTTACCTCCCTAGGTACCGATGACTAGCAAGGACACTCTGGTACTCAATTTGTTAGTGCAAACACAAGATAGCAAGGAGTGCATGAAGGCGGTGCTTTTTCAAGAGTAGTGGATAACAGGGGCCCATATCACTAAAGACCTGTTGAATTCAATGCAAAGAGACTTCAGGCAATTATATACAGACAAGGAAAGCCAGCAAAATGCTAAAACAGTACGCATTTTCTTGTCACAAGGAAAACAACTACTATATAATTTGATGTGCTTATACTTATGTCCACAGTTGCAGGGGTCATTACGGAAAAATATAGTTTATTTTTAGTGATAAAGAGCTTTATTTATTGGGTGTTGTATAATTCTGTTAATTTCTACTTTTGTGTCTTGTAAAGATTGTGAAATATACACCTGTAAACCTAAATCTGGTGTTGTGCCTATATTTCTGTCCATGACTGTATGCTGTGATGTTACCCAATACACAGTGCTTCAACTACGTTGCATATAACGTTGACGTATTTTAGGGTACACCTATTACGTCTTGCAACAATGAATCCGCCGTGTCACTTCCACAGATGATGCAAGAGGATGCTATTTCCAGTACTATGCTAGTGCATTACGATTTTTTGGGGGGCATGATTAGTGTTGCGTACCAATCAAGTTTCTATGATAACTGACTTTCGATGTTCCTGTCAATATTATTTAGCGGTGGGTCCGGATTCCTTCGAAATTCCTATTTGTATGGAAAAGTAGTATACTTTCATGAGCAATGATATGCATTTGATTTCTCAGATCCATAGAAAATTGTCGATGGGCTCAGTTCCTAAGTTCGATAAAATTCACAATATGTCAGTACCGAGAGGAACGCCGCACACTGTGATTTTTTCCCCAGAAACATTCCTGGAGAAAACTAGGCAACTTTAGCTGTCTGGAAATTTTCAATAACTTGGCTAATACAAACCAGCCATCATAGGTTTTCCGGGGTACTGGGAGCAAGAGAAACCGGAAGCGAGATTTGAACTCGTGTTGTTCAGTTAGAAGTCCAGCGTATTACCGACTAGGCCAAACTACAAATCATAACAACGCACTACATTAAAACAGTATAGAGGATCAGAAGCACACTTCCCGAACCCCGAAATCATAAATAAAATTACTCCCACAACTTACGCAATGTTTTAATTCCATTTGACAATTCGGAATGGGAATCTCCATCCAGTGAGAATATTTCCCATTTGTGTGAAAACAAGCGATAAGATGGCCGGAGCAATCACTTCACCAACATTAGGCATGTTGTTACGATAAGAAAGTCTTTTACCTTTCTGCGCATGTGCGCAGATCATACTGGAACTTAAAACTGAGACCTGCCAAAATGGTAAAAGAAATTATTCGGTGTGTTTCGTAGAGCATTATCGATAACTATAGATACTGACATTTCTCTTAAACATTGCGGAATAGATCAAGGAAAGATATCCACCAAAGTTTTTAACAGTACATATGTTGGTTTTGTCATGTAGAAGAGATCTTATTGTGGAACCTTTGGACTTGAAAAGGAATTCCTAAAGCCATTTTCGTGAAAGTGAGTGTACATTTCATACCCAAACCGACCACGAAACCTCTCCGAATCTGACTTCTAGATACGTCCCTGCAAATATGTAGGATTAGGTAAGGTAATTTGGTGATATTTTTTATTTAATTTTTTTAAAAAAGGAAAATAACAAAATAATTTTGTTAAACTATTTTTATATATTGAAACCATTCTTGTAAGATACAATAAACACACAGTTATTAAAAAACAAACAATGAAAACAACACTAAAGTGGAAGGTTATTTGGTGATAGTGGGTAGGTTATTTGGTGACATTACGAATTATTAACCAGCACTTTCCCTAACCAAATATATACGAAAAAAATATATATATATCACTCTGATTCAATTAGACGATTTTTCACAAGAGTCGTCACACATTAACATGGTTATGTCCTCGTCAATGCCCTATACATAACAATTTTCATGAAATGGTTACATGAAAAAGGCTGTACTGAATTCAGCTTGCACCTGTTTTGCTTTTGACATCTTGTGAATAGGAAAATCTACATTTCGTACACATAAAGGCATCATCATGCTTGTCTGAAGAAGTGACGTTCACTTCCGAAAATTCTGCAGAAAATTCATCTGTTTTTCACAGTTTTACAAAAGGGCCAGAGGCTTAAAATTGACTTAAGCACCATAAAGTCTGTGCTAAAACACTGATGGAGTTTTAAACTTTTCTGTCCTTGAAAAAAATATTACAAATCCTTGTGCGCAGAATGGCAGACAAAAAAAAAATAATAATAAAAAACTTTTAAAAGACATACTTTTCTTAAACAATTCCTACTAAAAAGTTAAAAATAATTTGGTTTATGCATGACTAAAAAGAAAAGCATGAGACGCGCTCTCATATACAGTCACTTTCTAAATTCTTGAATTGGCGCGCCCCATGCTTTTCCTTTTAGTCATGCAAGTCTTTAAAAAAAGTTTTTTATATTATTTTTTTCGAGTTATTTCGATGTTCAGATACTTTTTCTCAAGCTGTTTTGTGACCCAAATTCTAAAGTGTTCTTCAACCATTCAAAACCCAACATTGTTGCAGGCCATTTACTTTAGGATAAACAAGTTCATATTTAAGAAAATATTAAAATATGTCTTTAAAATATATAAATATATAGAAATAGATGAAAGTAACAACGGAATATTGTATTATCACCCGACTTACGTCACTGTGCAAAATTCCATCATTCTATGACGTCAGGAAGTGAGTTAAATTAACGTTGCAAGATTTGAGGATACCACGAATCATTGTGAACTAAAGAAAAGAATGTAATTAGTAACTAAAGCACTATCTTTCCATGGATTTCACTTAGTATTTACGTATCCGTAAATTACAACACCAAGTTTATCTTAGATTTCTTGCAATGACTGATCTTTGTTACAGAGAGTGAGACATGGCACAGATAGTGGATTGAAAATAGATGCCATGTCATGAAGGTTGAACTGCCGACCGGGTGGTCGAGCGGTCTGCGGCGGTAAGTCATCGGCTCGAAGGTCCCGGGTTCGAGTCCCGGCATGAGTGAGAATTTTAATAGCTAAAGGCGAATCGTGACGGGCCGAAGTCCACAGTTACTAGACTGGCCCATATAAAAAACAAGTTTACCAAAGATTTTTTATTATGAACGTTGAAGTGCTATTACACAGACCTCGTCATAACTTCGAAAGGAAACGAACTTTTCGGTGACACGTATCGTAAGAATTATCACCAAATAACCTTTCCTTACCCTATAAGTGAGCCGGAATTTAACAGAGAAGGATGATGTGCAAAAAAAAAAAAAAAGTGTAAAATAAATCTTTGAGTTTTACTTACACTTAAGACATCATTATCATTATTAAAGCTGCTTTCAGGGCTTCTTAAATTTTGATGCTCAGTCAATATTGTCTGTTTTCAACATGTTTCTTACTTGTTTTATTAACTACTCTGTTGTTTCGCTGTGTCACAAGAATACAAGGTAAAAGTATAGCAGTGACAAAAGATGGATTCACGAAGAATCTGTTCTGTAGAGTGATGAACAGTGTTGAGCAAAAGATTTGAAGAGTACAAGGAAAGAAGAGCGCATTTTAAAGTCTGCCTCTTCTCTCATGTATATAATATCTTTAAAACCTCTATAACTTATGAATTTCGCTTTTGGATTGAAACCTTTCTAATGGTTAGCCGGCATTGTGTAGTACTTGTTAAGAATGCAATCTATTTTTTTTAAAAAAATGTCATCCGCCTTCTTTCCCTGCACTCTTCATTTATTAAATGTTTCAAATCGAATCAATTTCTTATAAGAATGGGAACATGGTCCGTACAAGAAAAGTGGAGAAGGAAAATTGGAACCTTTTGAAATGTGGATATGGAGAAGAGCTGAGCATAAAGATATATAATGAGCACGTGTTAAAGATGATAGACAAAAGATAAACAATACTGGAGACAGTAATTTATGGGGGATAGAAATTCGTGTATTTGAATGGAAAAGGGGAAGAGGAAGAAGGCAAATGCAACTTCCTGACAGTATTAAGGAATATATATTGTACGCAAGACAAAAAGGAAAGCTCAAATAGGAACATTATCAGAACACTGCATGCAATCATCATGGTGATTATGAAAAAGGAAAAGACTAACTGGTGTCCACCTTTAAGCCACATCTCCCCCAAAAAGGAAAGAAACACTCGTCGTCTTTATATTTCATGACTTTTTTTTTAAGTACGTAATCAGAATCTAGGTTTATTATGAAACTCATATAAAAAGCGCGAGATAGAACGTGCGCAAAAGTCGTAACTTCTGCAAGAAAAATTTCTGAAACGCAAACCTAGCTTTTGCAGTATTGACTTTTTCCTTCTTCTTCTTAGCTCTCTCCATTCCTCCTCACCCCTTTCTTTCTTTTCTTTCTTCCGTTCTTTCTGCAGCTTTCATTTGAGCTGGGCTTTTGTCTCCTGACAGTACTTTGTTATCAGTCTCTTTGTACATTTGATGTGAAAGAAGAAAGTGCTATGACTAAAATCAATATTCTTGACGACGACTGCGAAGCGGTTAGTTCCTCATCTTGCCGCTTTTGCTCAGGTGGCGCTACTTAGCAGCAGTTCAAATATAGTGAATTATTATAACTGTTTTTATTTTGTAATTCGTTTATAGTTTTGCAATAAGTACATTTGTGTCATTTTATCGCGCGTGGTGTTTTTATTTTCCTTTTCTTCCAATTGTCACAGAGAAAGTATGTTGATCGTAAGATAGTATGTGTAACGTTTTGTTATTCGTATTTAGTTCGACGTGTTTCAGTTTATTAAGTAATTAAAACGGAAAAATAAAAGAGAACACAAATTAAAATTGCTAAAGTTTTCCCAGTTTTAAGTAAATTAACAGTAGATGTGTAATAATTATTATCCAGAACGGCTCTTACACAGTTCGTGTATGGTTACGGACGCGAAATTCGGATCGGCGCCGAGTAGCACGCAGGTTTCAGTCCAACTGCTGGCCGTCCTAACTCTTCAGTTTTACTTAGTTTTACCAAGCGAATGCGGCAGTGCTACCTAAAGCAAAGCCATGGCAATTTCTCGCCCCATCCGTGCTCCTCCAGAAGAGTATTCTCCAAGGGACGTCCTCCAACTTGTGATGAACTTAAACCTGCTCACCAAATAAAGTGTGAATTATCAAAGTAAACAAGATAGCTCTGCAGAAAGGAAGCGTGGATACTTCATACTTTCTTCTCCTTTTGTCTTACTCTTTGTGGCAACCATTGATTCTGATTGTAGCATGCTGGAGTGCTCGCTTGAATTACAAATCAAATCAGTGTCTGAAGCCAGACATAAATGAGAACAGTTAACTTCTTTAGTCCACTTCGAGCTTAAACCAAAGGGAACCAAACATTTAGTACTTTTTTTTTTTTTTTTACGTTTATCGCTGTGTGGCTTGCTTCTTGTCCGTAAGTAACGCAAGACAACATCAATATTTTTATAGAACGTGTTATTATATGAGCAGCCCAGCATGTTCATAACTCAAGAATTGAATTTATTTATGGCTTTTAGGCAACTTTAGCTCAAACCATATAGCCTCTCAAGAGTAAGACTGTTGTGATATTACTAATCGTAATTAGAGTTAGATATTCCATGTTTCTGGCAACAGTGGTTGCCTTCTTTTCTTGTGTAATCGATGCGCGGCTATTTTGAATACGATTTAATATTGACCATTGGTATTGACATTGTTCCAATATAACATTCTACATGCAATTTCAATCTGGGTGAAATAGTCTATTTGTTTTATATAAAACTAGATGTATGAAATCAGACATTCATATTAGACTACTTTAAGAAGTATTATTGAAAGAATTTCGATTACGGATGATAAAATATGGTAAGATTAATATTTCGCATATGTTTGTGCATTGATGTAGTATGTATTGAGAATCTACGCATTTTCAATGAAGTTGATATGTCATGTTCGAAGTTGCTATTATCTAATTCAAGAGCCTAATAAATGTGAGATGTTCTAACGTACAAAGAATAATGCGGGGTGCCTTTTAGATCTTCCCCCGTACATCTTTGATTTATCACGTATCACTGCAAGGACGTAAGTTAAGAGCGGGCTACACCATCCATTCGGCCTGAGCCAAATTTGCCTAAAGACCTTAAAAATTAAATTAAAATTTTATCTAAATTGGATGCTTGCTGCTGAAATATTGATATTCTCTTGTAGTGCTGTTTGTAAGTCCTTTTATGCTCTTGCGCTCTTACGCGCGTAAAGAAAGAAGAGCAAACAGTGCGTTCTCTAAAACAATGAAACCAAATGAGTCCTTTTATGCATCTGCGTTGACGTAAATCTGCTGTTGCGTACTTTAGATCATGCGTTTGCGTTTTATAGAATGCAAGAAGCAATGTTTGTGAAACATTGATAATATATTTTTCTGTCGAAAAAGTCAGTGTTACCAGGCGTTTCTGAGTGTAGTTGCTCAGAGACTTGCTATGGCATGCTTAAAACACACTGGCAACACCGCCTTCCATTTTCTTCTTCTTTCTTTTTTCTCAGCTTCTCCCGCGACAAAAACAAAGCTCAATGTTTATGAAAATAGACGACTCGCGAGAAGCCTTCCTTCTCGCGTAAGCATAAAACACATCTGCATAAAACTACTTTAAATGTGAATAGTAGTAACAATAATAGTATTATGTGGTTGATTTCATTAGCGCCGATGAAGTCAGTTTTTTTTACTTTATTGACGACTGGCAGTATCTCAAGTTTATTTAGTGAATCTAGCGTCATTTCATTTTCTTAATCGGCCTATTTTAAACACGGCGCTGGATCTCGCGAATGATGAGAGTGCCATTTCGGGTATGCATTTTATTTGTTAATATGCTTTAGTTGTTTGTCCTTGTTGTCGTGGCCGAGGTTTGATTTTATGTAGCCTATGTGTGACTGAATTTGCTTCGTGGAAAGCGTATCTGTTTATTTTGCTATGTATAATCTTTGATGTTGTATGATTTATCACGTGAGCGAGGGTATCGATAGTAAGCTCTCCTCCATCGTTTTCAGCTACACTCTTTTGGGAACGTTCCTACTCAGTTATCTCATAGACTCTAATGTTTTACAGTATTTGCAGTAATCGGTACTAATCCTAGAAAAGCGCCGAGAAATTTCTTTTACGTTGTAGGAAGTTCGTAATTCCAGTTCCAGTGTGATTTACACACATGGACAGGAGAAAATGGTTTCTTATCGTAACCACGTGTCCACAATGTTGGTCAAATGTTTGTTGCTACCATCTTGCTCGCTTATTTTCGCGGAAATGGGAAATATTTTCATTCAATGCTGACTTCGACCGCTAATCAACAAATCGAAAAAATAAGGAAACAAGTCGTGGAAGTAGTGTTGCCACGAGATAAGACTATACAGAGAAATGTCTATAGAAAACGAGAAGACAGAGCTCTCGTAATGCAAAGTATACATCTTGTCGAGACGAGACACTCTCTGGACAATATATTTTCGAGACGAAACCGCCTAAATCTCGTCTCGTCGGCAACACTACGTGGAAGTAATTATTTATAGAATTTATCTCTTCGCAGACAACGTATTTCCAACCAGCTATATATATATATATTTTTTTTTTTTTTCTAGTGTTTATATAGATATATCACTCACAGCTTGGTTCAGTCGGTAAGACTGGACTTCTGTTGAATGATTCCTGTGAGTCCCATATGATGCTTTCTTGTACTCTCAGTATCCCTGAAAACTGAATTATGTCTGGTTTTTCTTTATTAGTCAAATTTACTAGAAATTTCCAAGCACTAGATTGCCTGGGTTTTTCTTAGGAATGTTTCTGAAAAGTTTTCAGAGTGTTTCTACTATGTCAATTTAATTAATAAAAGTATAATTTCTGTTTCTCCCATTGTTTGATTTATAAAGTTGAAGATCGTTTTATGAGCGTGATCAGATGTTGTAGATCAGCAGATCAGCTGTTAGGTTATCTAGGTGGAACAAAGCTCCTGATGTGCTTATGCGTAATTAAACCCTATTTCCTTGGGTTCTTCCATGTTTATCAGGATGGCCGTGGCTGTCCCGTCTAGGCTGTAGCTTATTTTGTCCTCTGTTGATATTTTCATTCCTCGCGAGGTGCTAGGATGACGTTAAAGTGTAAGGATTTAGCTTGGTTAACTGCAGTAACGTCTGAAGTTGCACGAGAACTGATTGGTGTTCGTTACTTTACTTGAGAGAGCCATGGCATTACAGAAACCGTTGTGAAAGCGTGGAGTATTATTTGTAATTAATTGTTGACAGAATGGAAATAAATAAAGATATACTTTTTTTCCCCTTAAACTTATAAGAATTTATGTAAGTAAATTTATTCTACTTTAAATGAATGTGTTGGAAATAGTGCACCCTTTGAAAACAGCTGCTGTTTCTTGCCATAAGTGTGCAATTCATGTATTTACAAACAGTTATACTATAATTGTTATGTGGTTAATCTTTTTCCAGATTCTGTGATGAGATCCATTGGCAAGGAACACATTTTACCTTGTGTCCCCGAAAATTTGGCCCACATGGGAATTCTAGGGCCTCCATTCCCATGCGGTCGATGCGGGAGACTTTATTCCCATAAGTGTAATCTCATGAGACACCTTCGATTAGAGTGTGGAGTTAGGCCTCGCTTTGAGTGCATGTGGTGTAAAAAGAAATTTAAGCATCGTCACCACTTGAGAGACCACCACCGAACCCATTTCCCCCATCTTCATACTCTGGATAGTGGGAAGAAGGACAGGTACAAACCATTAACTGTTTTTCGTGGATTAATTGTCTGCATGGAGTGTGAAAACAAAAATTGTGATTGTGCCTAATGGATGAAGCAAGTAGTGCTAAAGTGTGTGTTTGTGTACTGTATTTGACTGTCATTATTGCTTGATATGAAATGCATGGTAAAATCATTCCTACTAATTGTAGAGTGACATACGTACGTAGGTTTAATATTAGTTTCCAGAGGATATTCCTTTAGCTATAAACGAACCTGTTCCTATGTACTAATATCACTTGTGCTCTCAGATTTCCTGTTACTGGCTGGCTTCGGATAATTTGACCATCTGTTTCCTTTTCATTACTTAAGGTTGGTCATATTTATGCGCTTCTCAAAACCATTCTTACTAGCCGGAGAACTCATGGAAATTATATGTCTTGATTGACTAGAGGAGCCCTTAATCGCGTTACTTTGCATTTTCTTGTCAGAGAAAGACCTTCAAACACTAGTTGAACCATTTCAAACATTGTAAACCGAGCCATCCCGTAGCTCAATGGTAGAGCGTTGGCGTAGCATTCTGGAAGTTATGGTTTCCATCCCAGCGGCCGACCATTCTGACAGGTTTTTCCTCAGTCACACCAGATAAATGCTGGGATGGTACCTTCAACATAGGCCCTGACCGAATCCTTTCCCCTCCTATTTCCCGGCCTAACCAACCATGTTTAAACTTCTAAGTTAGCACAATTTATATTACATCTCTGTCATATCTTATTCTCTCTTACTAATTTCCATGATTCACTTCCAAATTGAAATCTCAACCCAATTCCAAAATGGCCGATATGGAAGTGACAACCATAACGTTTGGACACTTCAAAAGATTTCCTCTAGGTCGTAAAGCACTGGCAGACATTTGGAAGCGACGTTACAGAATAGATTAGGCGTTTCCATATTTTCATTACTTATAGAGCTATTAATAGTGTATAAAATAATGTACCAGTAAAACCATTATTTTCTATCTTATATGTAAAAACACCATCATGAAAACTAACACACGTAGTAGTATAATACTGCAAATCGCCCGAACATACTAAGGCGCCTTTCATGTACACAATCACCGGGTCCGTTGCACGAGATTTTTATGAGATCGACACTTTACTGACTTAGTACCTTAAATTATTATTATAATCATGATTTATTATGTTTAATGGTAACAATATGTTAAACAATCAATGCCCAACATGGTACCCACTTTTTTGTCCACACAGTGTGTATTTTATACAATGATCGATTATGATAATAATAATATGTTAAACAATCAATATGGTACCAACCTTTTCGTATTTGCTGTATATATTAGCTTCAGCGCCTTATATATTTCATTGTTTTTATGATTTAATCATAAGGATTAAAGCTATTATTTTCCGGTAAGTGCCCTTACTTTATTAACATCCTGTACTTGATAATTCATTGAATCTGTATTGATTTATAACATTTAATTATCTCAGAGTAGAAAGCATTTGATACAGGTTGAGAAAAATATATAATAGATATGCGCAAAAGCAAAATCAACATGACCCACAACAGGACTCG
>JAGDQP010055623.1:0-13102 GCA_022664845.1 Lepisma saccharinum
TGTATTTTTACATTTCCATGTTTTCATTCTTGATTCACTGTGTACAGGGTATACTAGCAGAGAAACCAGCGAGACCTTGTTGTCAGTATCATAAACAAAAGAAAGCATTGGTATAAACTTCACGAAAAATTCGGGAAATGGGATGAAAAAATAAATTTAAGAAAATCAATTTTTCCTTGATCTTCTTTTTTTTACCCTAAAGTCCTGAAAGGGCCTTCAGACGATAAGAAAGGTAAATTCTTTATAAAGCTTTGCCCATTCTTAATACACCAGTAAAAAAAAATATATTTACCAGTCAAGGAAAAGATTTAAAACTTTTCATCAACATAGTCCGTGGTGTTTATCAGTTCGCGCATTGCCCCTTATTATTCTAATATATCAGCTAATAAGACCTTGTAATTGACATAAGCTTAAGAAACAAAAATCAGTATAAATTTCAAGAACATAACAAAGTAGCTCAAAAGAAAGAAGATATAGAATAGAATGAACATTTTGTGGAATATATTCGCTCTTTTCCGGTCTAACCACCCTTCTGATTATTAAACACGCTTCATCATCATTTTAAAATGTTCAAAGAAACTGAAGAATTTACAGCAAAAATGCTGATCTTGGGTGGGGGAAGTGGTCATTTTTGTATCAAAAAATTCCCATTCAAAAGATTTTTATAAAATCATTTTTATTATAAACTGATGAAAAATTGACGATTCGAATCAAATAACAGGCTGCAGCTCTGAAACTACTACAGCTATTGGAGCAAAATACTTTTATATTATAGCCTATATATTGCAGATTGTAACAGTTTTTATTGTATCAAAATATTCGCACTCAAACGGCAATAATAAATTATTTTCCCTCCGCCTATTGAAAGGTTCCTTATGTGCTATCCGCCCGTGACGTCACTGTCGCAAAAACCGTTAGAACATGATTCTGAATTTCGGAAGCGCCTGATGAACATACCTTCTCACTTATTCTGTTGTACGTACCTTGAGTTGTGGTTCATTTGTAGAAGCGAATCAGAAATAATTCGTAATTCAGATAGACTGAGTTTAGTCATTTATGATTAGGGAACTTGTTCTAAATTAAAGCATTTGGCAAAGATAAATGTGGCAAGTTGAGAACTCAATTTCCAAGTTTGTGATAGCTCTAACGAAAATATTAATTTCTGTTTGGAGCTTGTACTTATCATTGCTTGCTAGGTCAGCCATGTATCGTCAGAGAATGCGGTACTGTTTCACATCTATTGATGCCCATGCTGTTAAGAAAGTGCTGGCAAGTCTCAAGAATATTATAAGAAATGTCATATGCACATGCGATTTCAATTACTTTCTCCAGGAGCACAAGTACGAGGTGTGTTCAAAAAAGACCGAACTTTCGAAATAGCACGTCAAGGGAGCGCGTTACGGCTATTGAGCGCAGCTAGCGGCAGATTTAGACAACAAACACCCATTTGCCTCGTTTCGCTATAACCGTTAGTGCCCGAGTTACAGCCGTTGAAGTAAGCACATGCACAAGCTGTTCGTCGGATTAGCGATAAAATTCGTGGCGCGTTTGTTGACTGACGATTCGAAACAGAACCGTGTTGAAATAAGTCAGGAAATGCTTGCCACTGCAAATGACAATGAAAACGTCCTTAAGAACATCATAACAGAAGATGACACGCGGGTTTATGGGTATGAGGTTGAAACGAAGATACAATCATCGTCACAGTGGATGGGGAAAGGGTCTCCTTGTCCAAAAAAAAATCACGCATGAATCGGTCAAATATCAAGGTGATATTGGTTGTTTGTTGATTGGAAAGGCATTGTTAATCATAAATTTGTACGACGTGATCAGATGGTAAACCAAACAGTTGTACCAAGAAATTTTAGCGCCTTTAGGAATGCTATGCGCGGGATGAGGCCTGAATTGTGGGAAAACCAGATTTGGGTGGTGCACCATGACAATGCGCCGGTGTGCAGGCAAATAAATACCCCCGGCAAAAGTTACCCCCGGTACAAAATGCCTAGGCAAATCGTACCCCCTAAAAATGTCCGCGCTTTTGATGGGGGGTAATTCTTGCCTGACCAAGAAGTAAAGCTAAGGAGGATATAATTTGCCTAGGCAGGATCTACCCTCTACAAAACAGCATTGTCAAGATGAAAAAGGGGGTAATTATTACCTGTTAACAGATACATAGGGATTAATAAATGCCTAGGCAGTATGTACCCCCACGGAAAACAGCATTATAGCTAATTGTTGGCATAACAAAAGCAGTTAATACTTTTCAGGTCTTAAACATATACCCGGGGGTATCATATTCTTAGGCAAAATGTACCCCCACAGAAATGTCCTGAATAGTATTGATTGTTTTTGAGGGGGTACATACTGCCTAGGCATTTATTACCCCCTATGTATCTGTTAACAGGCAATAATTACCCCCTTTTCATCATGACAATGCTTTTTTGTAGAGGGTACATCCTGCCTAGGCAAGAATTACCCCCATCAGAAGTGCGGACATTTTTAAGAGGTACGATTTGAATAGGCATTTTGTACCGGGGGATAACTTTTGCCGGGGGTATTTTTTTACCGGTTACACAGGCTCACGCGTCGCTCTTCATCCGCAGGTATTAAATATTCAACAAACACGGCCTGAATTTTGTCACTAATCCGACGAACAGCTTGTGGACGTGTTCACTTCAGCGGCTGTAGCTCGGCGACTAATGGTCATAGCGAAACGAGCCAAATGGCAGTTTGTTGTCTAAACCTGCCCGCTAGGTGCGCTTAGTAGCCGTAGCGCGCTCCCTATGCCAAATGACGCGATATTTCAAAAGTTCGTCGTTTTCAACACACCTCGCATATCGGACCAATAACACGGATATCCACCATGATTACTGGTGCTCTAAGTCAATACCAATGGACATTGGCGTAGTACGATATTTCGAAGTTTGGTGTATTGTCTATTTTAATTGTAACCATTTTTCTGGTATTTTCTACACGTCCAAAATTAAAGCAAAACGAAGCAGTATACACAGAAGTAATATATTTATTAAAACACTTGGTGTTACAGGAAGGTATGCATGAGTATGGTATACAACGAAATCAAAACTGCAAAGAAACAGCATTTATACTTGAGCAATACACAATATCATGGTTGGAATATCACAAACGAATACAAGCCA
Organism: Lepisma saccharinum; assembly: GCA_022664845.1. Taxonomy (NCBI): domain Eukaryota; kingdom Metazoa; phylum Arthropoda; class Insecta; order Zygentoma; family Lepismatidae; genus Lepisma; species Lepisma saccharinum. The sequence continues at coordinate 3,159 of JAGDQP010055623.1, forward strand.
GAATTTTAATAATAAGATCAGAAAACAAAATAAAGTGAGAAAACCCCAAAATGGAGCTTAAAAGGGTATATAGTCACCCCTAGCAGCGATACAAGTCCGACAACAATACTGCACAGTACGGACAGGTGCAGCAAGAAAATCTTGTGGCAGTAGTCCCCTTTATTCATGCGGAGCTATAGTGAGAGCATCAAATGAGATGGGTGGCCGTGATCGCGAAGCAACCCACCTTGCTATGTTGTCCCAAACACGTTCAGTTAGATTTAATGCTGGTTAAGGCATTGGGCAGTCTAAAAGGGCAATAGTGCCAGTTTCAAAAAAGGCCACCTACCAATGCAGCTCTATGAGGATGGGCATTGTCATCGATCAGGAAGAAATTTCTCCCACATGCTGCCGAAACACTTTCAAATGTACTGTCAAGATCTGATCGCTTTATCTGGTTGCAGTTTTGCCTTGTCCATTCGACCTGATGGTTTCGCGTAGAGGCGTTCTTCAGGTGCTGTTAATACTGGTCCACAACATCATCCCGCCACTTCCGTATTGATCAAGTTCGATGATGTTGGAGGGATTACGGGCCCCAGATAAAGCACCGTCGAGAATCAGCTATAGAGTAAACTATGAGTTATCACTGGATAATACGAACGTCCAATTTACATCTGTCCGATGACTGTGATGTCGATAACATTGTAGACGATTCCTTCTCAGATCAGCGTTCAAAGGCACACATACTACCGGTCACCTTGCATACAGTCATCTTTCCTCAAGCCTTCTATCCAGTTTTCCGAGTTATCTGCCTTCCTGTTGAAACAGCGTGGTCTGATGCCAGTTGACGGATGCTACTCCAATTGTGCGCCTGGTTTTTATCAGCAAATAACGATCTTCGCTTCCAGATATAACCCTTGAGTGTCCTTAACGGGTCCTCTGGACGTGTCTTCAGTGTCAATAAACAGTCTCCAAGGACGAGTAACCACTGGGGAATTCACTCTGAGTTATCTGACTACTTTGGTCTGTGACTGTGCAGCTTCAAATCTTCCAATAGTTGTGCAGGGTAATGCGTCATTTAACAGTCGTCTTTTAGTCATTTCTAAGCTGTTCAGTATCATTGGTATCATCTGCTTTTAAGAAACACTGATAATCAACACTTACGTATACTTTAATAGACGTCACTTTACAGCCTAGGGCTGCAGTCACTTACTATATTAGCGCCAACCCTTCGTTTCTACCATTAACTATGTCTTTCTACAATACAATAAAACGAATAGAAATATCTTTTTGACCATGCATAGATATCATACGACATTTTAAAACAATTATTTATGACTTTTTGCAAATTAAGCTTTAATTTTGGACACTAGTGTACTTAACCGTTGGTACTATTATAAATCAGTTTATGGCAAGGCGACATTTAATGTATTAGGGAGACAAACTTAAGTTATGGCAAGACTGTCACTAGAATTATTATTTATGGTTTAAAATATTTTATATGTTCTTGTTCCCTTATTCAATAAGATGGGAATATACACACACTGTATGTACAACGAAAGAAAAAGCTTTGAATAACTTGTTGTCAGACTTTTATGTTACTTTAATAGCACTATGTCAGTCTATTATAACTAAAAGTTTGAAGTTTTTCGTTTCTGGATTGCGTTAGAGCACGCCACATGTCATATTTCCGGTGTGAGTATGGGACGTCAGGTCTGGTAGTTTTCTTTGCATGATGTGTTTTGTGTATCGATCAAAAGTTACTACTTCATTACCGTGTTACAGTGATAATCCGGCCGTTAACGTGCTATTCAATATATCACTTATTTTTTTCTATTGTTCTCCTTTTATTTAGTTAATGTTATGTCGGACGCTTTGATACACCTTTGAACAATGGAAATGTATAACAATTACTAAATAAAAGAGAATAATGCAGATACGAAGGCGCTATAATACAGTTCTTGCATTCCCTTTTATGATAAATTATGTGGTACTTTATCTTATGGAATTTATGACGTCTGTATCAACAAACCATTACTATATTTTGCTACGTTGAAAACATTCAACAAAAGAAGGATTGTTCCATAAAAGTTAATCTTGCATAACACTGTATCTGCAGTAAGCTCTATTACGTGACAAGGTCAAAGAAGTATTGATATATAGGTAGTACGTAAAAAAGTCCACTTTTCCTTGTTGATGATTACCGTAGATCAGGGATACGCAGCGTTGAGAACGTTTAAGTACGAAGGTTTGTTGTGTAATTGGAGTTGATTATTTTCTACTTAAATTTTACAAAAGGTAACTTAATTTCAGCAGAACTTAGTTTCATGGCAATTTTATATTTTACACTTTAGGCAATTGCATTGGTTGTTTTATGTTGAATGTCACTAAGTTTATTTTATATTAAACTTGATTATATTCTTTACGGAAAGATGTGTATCTACATTATAAAAGAAGCGTATCAAATTGATGCTTGTAGCGACACCAAGTTTTCACCAGCCGCAATAAGCTCCTCCAACCAATAGCGATTGGTGGTGTTTTGGTAAGGTATTTGTACTTCAATAAGTAAAACATAATAAATCTTTGTTTTTTATTTCCAACATCCTTCCAACAACTGTGCATCACGCCTTTAAAAGGTTCCTGTTATGATCCTACAGATTTCAACAAGAATTAGATAATAATATACCGAGTAACTAATAAGTAAGCGCCATGTTATTTTCACTTTCCAATCTGACTTATCCTCGCTTGTCTCTCAAAAACCATAACAGCGCATATGCTGGAAACCAGAAAAAAAAATATAAGCTAGCAGAACTCGTAGAACGTTAAAAATATGTTCGGAAAGCATGTGTTTTCATCGTCATCTTCTTGACGATGAACATTACCCTTATTCTTACCTTACCCTATGAACAGAATGCCTCCACATGCTGCTGATCCGAAAAGTCTGGATTTGTGGTGACTGCCTTCAACCAATACGAATGCATTTACTTCAGATACAGTCTTCGTAACACAAAAGAAATAGTAAAATAGTAGTTACTAGATAGATGGCTTCGTGGATGAGTGGTTAGCGTGACGAGCTACAAACGACAGGTACGGGCAGTACCAGCTTTAACGCCAGTGCAGACAATGGGAAAACTTACGACCAAATTAATATATCACCATGGCAGCAAAGTCCAGCTAAATATGTATGCCGATAGATAGCAACTATGCTCTGTTTTCGCCAACTGGAAAAGGTTGAACAGGTGAGCATAAACAACGTTAGGAACGTTTCTAAAAATACGTTCCTTCGTTTATTCTAAATGTTGATTTCAACCTGTTTCGCAACGATTATTCAAGGTTAAGTAAACCGTTGAACAGACGGACATTCTGATATATATACAACGGTTAAATAACATTTCGGTACCACGTGTGTCCAACGTTTGTGTGCTACTAGGGTAGAAGCGCGAGGGCATGAAAGGAGTTGAAAACTTCCTAATGATCTGTGGAAATGTTGATCCGGAATGCAATAATTGCAAGGCTGTGTAAGGGCTTAGCCTTCCATATTTGCTAACGCTATCAACAAGTTATTTTGTCCTGAACGAAAAAATGTACTCCCTATTCTTTCCAAAATGTAATCCTATGTATGATTGAGATCAGTTATGTCGTAAGTATTTAGAACAGGGGTGCTAGATTCACAAACGTGACTTCGGTCTGCTTACTTCTGTTCAGCTAAATTCTTAAAATGGAACAGTTTGAGAGGCTGTTTTCTTATTTCCGTAGCCTGCCTGTAACTAGTAATTCATACTTTCATTATAATTTGCACGAAGTTAAAAGAATCATAAATGTAATGCTCTATTGCTACGTACTTTAATTAAGAACAATACATTGCATTCAAAAACAGAACATAAATGAAGATTGATGCTGATGGCGTTAGCGTAATGAATACCCAATGTTTTAATAAATTAATTTCAGAGTTGAATATTTTATCTCTCGGAATTTTATGCTGTAAGATTGTTAAGCAAACTATGACATAGATATGACTCGCCGTGGCTGAGACGGTAGCGCGTATGACTACGAATCTTGCGGCCGGGGTTAAAATCTCGGTCAGGACGCTGGAGACTTTTCTTGTAGTGTTCCCATACCTGGCGCTCTGAGGTGCACTCAGCCTCCTATCAAATTCAGCGCCAGAGTGTCCTTGGTACTCCTGGACACCTTGGGAAGGTAAAGGCGGTCGAGCGTGCGACTGACCATCCCGCCTCATTTTGTAGCGTCGGTCGGCACGTCCGCATCCCCCACGCGCAGTTTACAGAGGATAGCATTACTTTTTTTTTTTACTGAACTAAAGGTAACGGTCAACCCTGTGCGATGCACACGCGTGAGGTCTGGAACAGCGCATGAGGAATGTGAAGGTAGCGCTTCACATATTCTAGACCTACTGCACGAAGTGATTTGGGATGGTCAGTCCCACGCTCAACCGCCTTCATCTCCCAAGGTGTCTGGAATATTACGGACACGCTGGTACTCAATATAATAGGAAGCTAAGTGTACCTAAGAGCGCCAGGCAGAGGAATACTGCGAGAAAAGTCTCTAGCATATTGGCCGGGATTTGAACCAAGACCGCCCGATTCATTGTCAGACGTCTGAGCCACGCCGACTACTGTTTATGTGATTAACTAGTGTTAGCATTTTATGTATTGCTTCTTCTATAACAAGAGCACAAACAAACTTTATGCTGATACCGGAAATAATAACATATGTTTATTTTTTTTTTCTCGAGGTCGATGGGAGGGGACACGTGTTACGTAAGGGATTTGTTTCTTTGCCTCAATGGTTCTTCGATCGACGCCATGCGCCAGAAGCTGAGCAGCAATATCAGATAAGCAGCAATAATTCGCGTGTTATTTTCTATATCTGTATGTCATTTCCGTTATGAATCTCGGACGCTTAGCACGAATTATGCTTGTCGGGGCGTTGGTGAATATTCGAATAACAATGCGTGGTTCTAACGCTAATGCTCAGATTGCAGAGTAAGTACAACTTGGCGTTTTGTGCTTTAGTTAATGCATTTCTCTGAGTGAATGCACTTGTTTTTCATTTTTTCTTTCACTTTAAATGCACTTCAAATGTATCGTCAAACAAATAAATAGAGGCTCTTATTGTTTAGCTGGAAACCAGAGTAATATGTAGCAGTACACGTTAATTTAATATTTTGAATTTGATATATTTGTAGTTTTCAGCTAACGTTGGTTAAGGTCATGATAGGATGAGGAAATGAAGTCGCCCAGGGCCTAATTTGAAGACACCATCCCAACATTTGCTTGGTGTGACTGAGAAAAATCCTAGGAAAGCTACAGTCAGGACGAGGTTCCACTGACATCGTTTCCAATACCTTCTGATTGCGAAACCAACGCTCTACCAATTTGAACTACGGCTGCTCAAGTATGCTATTCTGGAGTAACAATATTTATTTCTGACGTATGGACAGATCTGGCACCTATGGCCTAAGCCGGCCAGGTCTGAGAGATGATGCCCCTCCGCAATCACTCTTTCGGGAAAGATATGAAGAATGTGGTTAGGACATGAACTGAGGAACTATCTCAATATTCATCAGGTGAAACTGAAGAAAGCTCTACATTATTTCCGTCAGAGTGACCTGCAGCGGCGATCGAACCTGGGTGCCTCCCCATTGTCATTCCAAAGCACGCGACGTAACCCTGACTACGGGGTTAAGTATAATGATAAACTATTGAAACAATGTATGAAACAAAACGCTATATTATGCATTCATGATACTCTTAATTAAAACTTCAGTATCTTGCCCAAGATGCAATATTAGGCCCTGTCAACAAATTCACTATTCTGATTACTTCAATAACAGTCAATGAAATTAAGTTAACGAAACACTTTGATTTACTTCGGTTGCCGTTAGTATACGTTTGCTTATGATTATGCACGAAAATAATACTAGATTGTAGCGGCCAATTTAATATGTTGGAGACACAAAGGTAAAGGTAAACCTTCCCTACTGAATACGAATAAGGATACTGGACACAAATATTAACAATCAATTTACATCATTAATTGAGGGGTAAACACACAAACAATGCTTATTATCACGAGTAAAATTTAGAACATCACAATAGTACCAACTGGTCCAACGAGAATTAGATCAGATATACATTATAAAATCAACAGTTCATTGTGTCATTTTAAAATTGAACGTGAATCCGAAACTCAATTAATTCTTTCTAATTCCTCCCTAAGGAACTCAGTGATATAACTTTGGCATTAGACAAAAAATAAAATATTTTTTAAACACACTTTTCTTACGCAATGCGTACTAAAAAGTAAAAATAATGTTGTTTATGCATGATTGAAAAGAAAAGAATGAGGCGCTCTCTCATTTACTGTCACTTTATAAGTTCTTCAATTGGCGCGCATCATGCTTTTCTTTTTAGTCATGCACAAACAATTTTTTGTTTACTTGTTAGTACGAATTGTTTAAAAAAAATATGTATTTAAAAAGTTTTTTTTTCGAGTTATTTTGGTGGTCGGATACTTTTTGTCAAGCTGATAATTCGTCACCAAAAACCTAAAGTGTACTGCAATTAATCAAACGCAACATCGTTGCATGCTAGTATTTATTTTAAGATAAAGAAGTTCATATTTTTTTAAAAAAATAATTATTTTAAAATATATAAATATATGGAAATAAAAGTAGGTAACAATGGAATATTATATTGTCACTTGGCTTACGGGGCCTGTGCAAACTTTCGTCATTGTGTGACGTAGGCAGATGAGTTAAATTAATGTTGCATAATTTGAGGACAGGATGAACCACTGTGAATTAAGAAAAAGTATGTGATCAGGTGAATGTTGTGCTGCTACCTTGAACTAACAATTAGATTCAGCTGACTGCTTTACATTCATCCCTAAGAATCAAGTTGCCGTTATCTAGTGGATATAGTTACCGATATTGAATCAACACTGAGTGAGGTACGCAGGTTCGAGTTTATTCCGGATTTCCAAATAATTTTCCTCAGTTTACAAAGGAAACACACGGGATGATACCCACAATAGTGTGGTTCGGGGAAAAAAAATCGAAATGAGATTAACATAGGTATGCGCAAAATTTGCCTATATAATAATTCGTTCACAAAATTTGAGATTTTTCGGTCAACACCTTTCTTTACTGCAAAGGGGTTGAAATTTTGAATTACGGTGCTTACGCAAGCCCCATAACACAATCTTCTATTTGTCGAAATTTGATTGAGTGGGTTGTGCAAAAGTTACCTATGGGCAATAATAACTTATTTATAAAAATTTGATATTTTTTGGATCAACTACTTCCTTTCCAGGAAGGGGTCTGAATGTATACTCGCATATTTCCGTGCTTAGGCTAGGGAACCCTCCCAATCTGATTTCTCTTTATTGGCTGTCTTGAAACAAAATGTCCCTAAAATAATTTCATAGATATTAATTTTACAGTAAGTCTACGAGAACTGAACTTCGTTCCGTAAAAATTTGGGAAAGTTAAAAAAAAAAAAAAAAAAGGTGCTTATGATTAAGCTATCGATACCTTTCCAAGAAATTCAGCATAATCGGCATTAAATATAACACTATAACACTCATATAGTCTGGCTGATTGCAAGCGGAGCTAACACAACACCATGAACGAGAATGTTCTCACTGAAAGTTCGTGGAAATTTAAAAGCACTGAAAAGGCCAGACATTTAAAGTGGCAACCCTGACAACATACAATACCGGTCGAAAATCGATCATAGTTGGCAGAGTATTGGGTTTATATTGGCCGAATATCCTGTGCGGCTTGGGAAGCGTCAATAGGAACGCTATTAATCCTTTGCAATGAAATAGAAAGTTTCTAGAGGGAACAATTTTAAATTTTTCCATCTTACTGCAAACCTCATTGTCTGCTGAATGTGTGAAACCAAAATCACCAGTTCGAATAAACATGAGAAGACATTGAATAGTATGATATCAAAAGAATTTAAAAGCTGACAAAAAAATTATAAACATGTAAAACAAAAAATTATATTCAAATTTAATAAAATGTTCACCAAAGGCACAACTATTACGGGAAGATGATTGAATTGTCGGCATACCGACAATCGACCATAACACCAGTATTCTGTGTTAAAGTGAAGTAAAGTTTATGACATTTGGCCCCCGGTTAATATAATGATGATGTGTGTTTGCCACTGGGTTTGAACCAAAAATCTCGAAGCAAGATGAACTTATAGTGGTTTGTAATTGGCTTCTATCCGATCATGATAACGTTCTAGGGATGGAACTTATAAATTAAAGTGGACTACGAATCATTTGTGTCCTAGCCGAATTTCAATTTAAATTTATTTATAGTCAAGCCGGGATTTGATAACGGGAAGAACGCAGGAAGAAGTCGGTCAGGGCTTAAGTCGAAGGTACCATCGCGATATTTGCCTGATGTAGCTAAAGAAAACCCTGAAGAAACATCAGGTGTCCTGGCCAGGTATCGGACACGGGGCTTCATTATAGGGCAACGATCGTTAGCAGTCACTCACATGAAACACTTTTCAATTACTTTATGTCGTGATAGTCAGAACGATAATATAGTAAGTTTTCTAAAACCTTATGCAGCAATATACGAAATCTATACAACTGATATTATCAACCTAACTTCAATGTAAAGAAGTACTAATTTATTGTTTACGAACTAACAGGAGAAGTCTTCATTGAAGTACGTATTCATGAGAAAGCGTATCCAGCAAGCCAAATGCCGACCCCGACGGTGGCTCGACCAATTAGTAATTGGCGGAAGGTCGGGGGGCGAACCATAAGTGGCGTTTGGTTGTCTGGCCATCTTTCCGGTCGCCATCGGGGTCAGCATAGAGGAGCACCCCCTCACAAACCCTGCCCGGCGACATCGCCCCTTAGTCGACCGAATGCCGACGTCGCCTAGTTACTGGGAAGGTTGCATGCATGAATGTGGGTCATGTCATTTTGTTAATGGTACCTAAATGGTAATAAATCGGTACCGATTGCGGGATATAACCCCACTTCGTTCAGAAACTATGTTTTCTCAACATTATAGTTTTGCTAGTACACTGCTCGCCATTAAAAATGCAACACCAAGAAGAAAAAATATAATTAACTTTCTATGCCACTTACCTATAGCTCACATTACTTACTACAGATTGTCCTGTATTATGCCAAAAGTATTACACAAAAATATTTAACTAAATAATTTACGACACATGACACAATCGATGTATCACATACCCGTACTATCATTGTAGTCCTGATGAATCAAATATAAATTTTCATCACTAGGGTGGCTTACTTAGAAACAACCAATGAATTCAAAGCATGGATATTATGTAGTTCAAATAATTTTATAAGTCAGCCATTTAATATAGTGTCGTCATATATCCTCAGAAACAAAAGTCAGTACATTTCATTCATATTTTTTCTCATTCATATTACATTACAAAATCGATCTCTATTTCCTATAATCAGGTTACCACATCATCCTTGACCAGTGGAGGGGAGTAAAGTTGAGAATGCAGGACTACTGTGCATTTATTTTCTTTCGGCGGAGGATAACTTAGCTAAGATTGATTGTTAGACAACTATGACTACAATTTCAATTAAAATCCATTAAAGAAACACTGACGAACATAATTTCTTTCTTCCAGTTTTTACAAATGTATTTACACAACATTTTTCATTTCCATTGTATCTTCCTATCAAGAAATAAAATTTAATGAAAATGGCAAGTAGTTACCAAACCACATATCCATTTCCTTGATATTTTGAAAACGAACATTTTAATAAAATTATGAATTTGGATCACAGAGAAGTACGAATATGTTCAATTCGGAATTTTTACCCCGGTCACTATAGAATGAAAGACATTTCAAGATACTTAGAGAAGAAGGGAGGACAGAAGGACTAGATGGAAAGGAGGACATATTCTTCAAATTGGAGGA
>JAGDQP010055624.1:380-13102 GCA_022664845.1 Lepisma saccharinum
AAGGAAATTAAAACATAAGAATTAGGGATGAGGTCATAGAGAAAGTAAATAAATTTATATACTTGGGAGCATATGTAAGAAGCAAAAATGAGGTCACGGAAGAAATAAAAGGTTACTCAGTATCGGACAATGTATGTTTCCATTCAGTCCAAAAACTTCTAACATCGCGATTAATATCAAGGAAATAGAATTTGAAAATATACGGAACTGTTATTCTGCCGGTAATTGTTTACTGTTACGAAAGTTTGAGTACGACCCTAGCAGATGAACATAAATTACTTGAGTTTGAAAATAAGGTTTTAAGAAAGATATACGGAACGAGATGACTGGAGAATGGAGGAGACTGCATAATGAAGAACTCCACAGACAGTACGATTCATCAGATGTTGTGAAATAATGAAATCGCGAAGACTGAGGTGGGCAGGCCATGTAGCTCGGATGGGGAAAAACGAAGATTATATTCTATCCTGGTTGGAAGGTTGGATGGAAGAAGACTATTGGGTTTGGGAGGACAATATTAGAAGAGATATTCGAGAAGTAGGTGTTCGTGATGAAAACTGGCGTGATGTTGCCCAGGATAGAATCCAGTGGCGAACGTTTGTTACTGCGGCGATGAACTTGCGAGTTCCATAAGCCATAGAGTTAGTTATATATAATTACGTTGAGTTTGCAATATAACATCATAAATATCGCAGGAGGAATACCAGATGCAAATATGAGACTTGCACCATTGGAAAGAGCATAGAATTTCCCATAGAGTGACGTAATAAAGACAGTGGAATCTAGTGTTCTTCCTGAGATATACGTGGTGTTATGTTGCAAGGTAAAAACCATTAGTTATAATGATGTAAAAAATGCATTGTAGATGAACTCCCCCTCCAAGAACCAATTATTTTTGTTGCATCACTTGATAGAAAATTCTATGTTCTTTCCAATGGTGCAAGTTCCACATCTGCATCTAGTGTTGCTTCTGATATATTCACGGTGTAATTTATAATGATGCAAAAACAAAAAAGTGCATTGTAGATGGACCTCCATCCAAAAACCCACTGCTTTTATTACGTTATACTATAGGAAATTCTATGCTCTTTCCAATGATGCAAGTCCCACATCTGCATCTGGAGTTCCTCCTGAGATATTCATAGTGTTATGTTTCAAGGTCAACGGCAATTATAGATAGCAAAAATGCTATCTGCATGGACTTCTCACAAGAACCCACTCATTTTATTACATCATTATACAGTATATAAAACATTATGTTCTTTCCAATGGTGTAAGTCTCATATCTGCATCTGGTGTTACTTCTGAGATATTTATGGTGTTATATTGCAAACTCAACGTAATTATATATAAATAATAATATAAAAATTATTTTGCAGATGGACTTCCCACAAAGTATCTACTATTTTTATTACACCATTAAATAGCAAAATTTTCTGGTATTTATAATGGTGTAAATATTATATCTGTACCTGGTGTTCTTCCTGAGATATTCATGTTATGTTGCGATGCCCACACCATTATGTATAATGAGGAAACACCAGAAAACTTATTTGGAGATAAAGTTCTTAGAGAGAACACACCTGTTTTTATTACACTATTATATAGGAAATTATTCTCTCTTTCCAATGGTACAAGTCTTATATCTGAATCTGGTGTTTCTTTTGAGATATTTACAAGGTGAACACTATGTCAGAAACTGCTTTTTTCGCAATCATAAACCCATATCTCAAAAACTATTGGCTCAACCACGATTTTTTATTATTAAATGAATTGTACTTAACAAACACCTAATCTTGTCTTTTACAATTCATAAAGCATGACTTAAAGAAATAAAATTCAAATGGGCGTGTATCTCCTTAAAATGTCGATCCGGTCAACATTTGAAGACAAAGCATGCCAAATTTGAGGATCTGTAACTCTGGGTAAAATAGGTGTAGAAACCTGTAACTCGGAATTGGTATTAAGAACCCTTCCAAGAATCAATGTGCCAAATTTCATCAAAATCGGGAACTATGAGTGACATTTCTCCTTCTATTGCCTGATTTGGCATGTAATGACCTTATCGATCTATTCTGAATGAAGTTTTTCTCGAATCTCAACACTCACACCAGGCAAATGCAGAGAAAGTATCTTCTCACTCTACATTCCTCTTATACGCAGAATGTCTTGTCAACCTATAGCTTAAATATGCTGCAGGAATCATTTAAGCTTTATCTTCCAACAAATTTCTGTTAATGTTAGTATTTCCTACGCAGGGCACCGTAAGTTTTCGTTTTGTTTCGCCTTGCAGTGATGCAAGTAAATTATGAAAAGTACAAAACTTGTCTATTTTGTTTTGCACCATTCATCAGTTTTGTTCCTGTTCGTGTTAAGACATCCCATCATTGACTATCGTATGATGATGTATAACGTAATATCTCATTTTTGTAGAAATCCTAACTGACTTCGTGATCTAATCGGTAAGACGTAAGACGTAAGACATCAGACCAAGAGGCAGGTGTTCAAATATCCTCCAAGACTAGGAAATTTTCTGTAAATAAATTAGCCTCGCAATACCACGCCCCAATCAAATTTAAAAATGACCAGGAGAACATACTAGATGTCTGGTCCAGAGAATATCCCCCATAACCTTATGTCCAAGACTATCGAACAAAGAAGATTCTCGGGGTGCCGGAGTTCCGGCAACCCGAAAATATCTAGGGATAGCCTGTTCCATATTGAGGAGAGCGAATAGCTGCTCGTGATGCACGACCTCAAAAGTGCACAACTCAATCTGAACAAGTATCTTGAGAGACAGCGGTGGAAGATGGGTCCAAAATGTAAGAAATGTAAAAAACTCGAGGCGGTCCATAGAAAATGAACTTAGGTAATTAGGTTTATTTAGGATATCTTTATGCTAGTTTGGTTTCCCATGTAGCAGGGAACATTGCACGCATGTATACAACTAAGTCGTCATGCAAAAAGATGATATGTGAAAACATAAAATTTTACAGGAAACGCCAGAAACTGAGTTGCTGTATCCTTTTACATCTTTCAATCAGTCCATATTTTCTCTGTCACCACAAGGAATTGTGTATGTCATAGGTGATGTCTTTTTATCATAGCTTATATACCTACCTTACACGAGTTGAATGTTGTAAAAATACCATATCATCTTTTTACATTTGACGATTCAATTATGCATTAGCTAATTCAAATAGTTTAAGCAACCAAATGAACATCTAATGAATAGTATCTTATACATTCTTATATGAATTGTTTATTTATAAAAGGCCTCTTGTCAGATTTGTTTTCGATTTTTTACATTATTGTAAAAACTGCACTGTGTATGCATCTACACACATTTTGTTAATGAAGCGTCTCATGTCCCTGTAATACTTACTGAGATATATAGCCCGCTGCAATGTCATTTTTTGGGGGGGAAAGCTCTCATATCACAAAGAAAATAAGTTTTTCTCAGTGTCCCGAAAAGTTACTCTGTAGGACAAGAGGTCTTTCAAATATAAGCAATTCATATAGATATACATAGCTACTAGGACATGCATACAAATAATTAGGACATGTTCTCACTAGACAGGTGAGGTATTAGCATCTAACATACAAAATCTCTACTTTTAACTTCACATACAAAATCATCCACTATCCACTCACAAATACAACATAGACATAAGTGTATATTTCTCTTCATTGGTTTTCTGCTTAGAACACACATTCTACATCATCAGATTTTCTCAAATACGACCAATTAGTATATTTCGAAAACCTTAATGCACAAAGTCTCTTTGATACTGTTTCAAAACAAGAGTGAAGAAACTATATTTCTTTCAACTAAATCATAGATATATAAGCAAAACAAACATGAAACATGCAAATTATATATTCATCATTGCATCAATTAGTAGGAAAGTTAATTAGCATTTTCTAACTAGATAACTAGGAACTTTGCGGGAAAATTTAGACAAATTATTGCATTTGGTATGGCAAGTTGTCGTAGTTTTTAATAGATTGATTCAAATTTTCATTGTTATCTAAGAACATTTTACATTAAAATTTGTAGTCGTTTCATAAACACTCAATATTATACCGATATCTACTTCAAACTTATAGAAAACTTGTCCTCGAAGCAAAGAAGTAGTTCTCAACTTCTTTTGAAAGTTTCATTCATTTCTTTATGATTCATTATTTAATTTAACTTTTCAGTTGCATTATACTTAACTGAAATGTTCTGGATAAATATATTTATCTTGTTTCAAATAGATTACATACTATCATTGACCACTGATCATCACTCGGGGATCAGCATAGATTTAAACTTTCCTAAATACAATCCCATGAACACCAGAATTTTACCTACCGAGGTACAATATGCCAAGTAGCCTTTACTTCCCTCATCCGTTTAGACGGAAATTGTGTTAATAGTTGAGTGTCGATTCAAATTACATTTCTGGGCTGGACCCCACCCAATGTATCAGGCTGTCTCAAGTCAAAGTGAGAGATGGTTCTGCCTATGATCACAGTGAAAAGTGATGGGGAAGGAAGCGCCCAGAACCTCTGTTCAAGGTTTAATACTGGAGCTAAAAAAAAGTACCTGAAAATCTCACCCTAGATGACTTACCTGTCGAACCTGCTTTGACTGTAATTGTATTTCGTTGTTAGCGACCTATTACACTGTATTGACCAGACATTTTATTGGAATATTTTAAGCAGAATAAAAGTAAATTAAAAAATGCATTTCTGAGATTTAAGGTAGCAACGACGAAAGATAACATTTTTGTATTATTACAGATGAAAGAAAAGAACAAATCACTGAAGAGAACAAGGAATTTCGTAGCAGCCAAGAAAAATCGATTGGATCCAATTAACATGGTAAGTTTTGTAAAAAATCAGTTATACCGATGTATTGCTATGCAAAAAGCCAATACGAGCAAAAGTGTATGCAATTTTTGTGTTTATCTGTTGCCAACAGCTGCAATAATACCAATAATTCCATTAGACAAGAAAAATGTAATGATATGTTTTAAGCGTTATATTTCGGTTCGTGTAAACTTTTTCAAAAATGGAACTTTCTGGATCTTGCAATCCAATATTTCAATTCTTTCGTCCCCAGAAGGGAATATTAATAAAGAATCGAAGTCAGCATTACTTTTTGAAATGTCCCTGTATTCTTTCAGCAATATTATCTATTTTACTTAGATATGGCCACGTTCCAGTGATTGTCAGTACAGCACTGGAAAAATTACTAAGGAGTTACATACATCTTGATTTGTGGCCATGTACTCATTCTGAACGAGTTCTTCCTTCACGCGCTTCGTGTCTTTAAATTCTCCTTCAGAAATCTCAGGGGCTCGTCCAAACGAGTGAAATACCGGTCCTTACATCGTGAGCAACTCTTTTCCTGACAACCACAACAGTTTTACAAAAAGAGATCACGCCCAAAATGGAGAAATATATCCGAGAGACTTCAGTAAGAACTCGATAAAACGTTCTCTTGCCGACAGCATGCATAGAGTTACGTAACGAAAATGGAAATATGTGGTTTTAGTGCCTCATCACGGAAAAGTTCAAACACAGATGCTCATCAATTTTGTTATGATTAGAGTCTTGTTCTGTTGTTTAATTTTGAAATTTTGTTGTTGGATGCTATTTGTCACTCGTTATTATAATAATAATAAAAAATAATATTATACTTCGGCTAATAGCCTACAAAGCCAATACAACACTGACTTAGGGTAAGTATATAAAATTACAAAAGATTTGCGAAGACTACATTTTAATAATAATAATAATAATTGTTTTTTTTTACTTTTCGAATGATCATAGGAGAGTACTATATATCTGCTATCCTGGGAATTATATACAATGTGTGTGGATAAAATAATGGGCCCAATTTTGTTCCTTTTACAATATTCGCAATTTTATACGAGGTGTAGTAAAAATATTGTTACAATGTTATACCTTCTACTATCCTTCAACTTTTATCCACGGTGTTCCCCAGAATACTGGTTAAATTTTGTTACCTTTAATATCCTCAGGACGTGATAGGAAGATTATGCTTTCCACTAAATGTATAATTCCACGAAAAAAAATAAATCGAAAATTAAGGTCCTCAAGATGCCTTTATTCGACAATATGGAATAGAAATGACGGTTTGTAACTAACACTACAAATCCTTAAAGAAAATACCCCCGACTTCATGAATATCCAGTTATTGTACATGATCCGTTTCATAAAGTTCACCAAGTGCAATGAAAAATATGATGTTTTGAACACTTCCTTGAAACTTCAGTCTTAATCATACGAATACAAAAAAATAGATTCAATTAATGCCAAAATTAGTTCAAGGTTTATCTAATAATAAATAACTGATACAATCCAACTCAGTCATTCAAGTTTGTCAACGTAACATAAGTAGCTACAACCGAAATTCTAAAAAAATCTCATGTTCAAAAAAACTTCAATTTATTGAGAAACGAGGATGTCTTTTCTCGTTGTATGATGCGGTTGTCGTCTATTGGGATATCGTTCGTTGTATAACCGTGCCGACTGCAAACCATTTCCATGTGCTTCTCCATACACAAAAAGCATCTCGGCCTGTTCCTGATTGGTGTAATGGGCCATTGTCACAACAACACACTATGAACATGCTTCACAACACACAACATAGTTGTTACCCACTTCAACTGCACGGATGGCGTCGACAGACAATGTAGGTCTGCTCATCGGCGATGTATTGTTTGTTATGTGTGCACTCAGTGTCTCTTCAGTACTAACGACTTTTGCATCGCAATGACCTGGACTGGCAACTTGGAGCCCTCTCGCGGCAAATCAGTCAGTCCTCCAAAACTTGCATGGGCTAGCTTATGATTACGAGATCAAATTTTGACCTTGATTGAAGCTACAAAGTTCAAATTTTGACGTTGATTGACAATTCAAAGTTTCAGTTCTGGCATTTATACCTTTTTTTTTTCAAATTTATGATAGGCACAAAATCAATAAACTCTACAGAATGGTATGGGGTGTAGTGTTGTAAAGGAGATTGTTAAACGTTTATTCTTTTCTTTATTTTTGTTCGACTTATTGCTTGGTCTTCCCATGATGAAAGGAGGGAAGTGAAAAAAGTTACCTTCATATTTAGGGAATATTTCGATGCTTTGCAATGGGTTATACATAATCAGTGTGGTCCAAGCACTGGAGTCCTGGACTTCAGATCGGCAATTGGAAGGCACACAGGTTTGAGTCTTGCTGTGGACCGTGCTGACTGCGGTTTACCAGGGTTTTAGCGCCTCTAGCTAATAACTTCAATAGCCTCTACCAAATCCAACCTAGTCTGAGCTACCTAGAGGCTATAAATCAATCCAAATACAACGAATTATCAAATATAGGATGTACATAAAGTAAGGGCGCTTATCTGAAGTTGGATATTGTATTAATAATAAACAAATAATAAGACCAGGATAATTAATTGTTTAAATCGTAAATGGGATGGGAAATAAGTAATAAAATATAAGGCGGTAAATAATACAGCTAATATGTACACTGTATGACCAAAATGATTCCACGTAGATAATTGATCGTTTGTTGTATTGCTACCGTCGGCAAACTGTCTCCACTTCACAAACCGTAATTATTACTATTGTTTGACGTATTGCTTCCATTCGGTAGGTAAAATTCCGAGTATTGTGAAACGTACTACTACTAGCACTCCCTGGGGAACAGCCTGTATAAAATTTCCAGGATTGTAAAATGAAAAAAATGTCACAATATTTTGCCCACGTCTCGTATAAAATTACGAGTATTGTAAAAGAAACAAAATTGGACCCATTATTTTGTCCACACCCTCTATTTCATTTCGAGGATTGCAGGATTACACTACTGAGGGTTTAACTAACTAACTAAATCTATGGCTTATGGAACTCGCAAGTTCATCGCTGCAGTAACAAACGTTCGCCATTGGATTTCAGCCCGGGCAACATCATGACAGTTTTCATTACGAACACCTACTTCTCGAAGATCTCTTCTAATATTGTCTTCCCAATGACGCGACGTCTCAGTCTTCCCAATGGTCTCCTTCCGCCCGGCATTCCAACTAGGATAGAATATAATCTTCGTTTCTCAGCCATCCAATTACATGACCTGCCCACCTTAGTAGTCTCGATTTCATTACTTTTTCCAACATCTGGTGAATCGTACAGTCCGTGGAGTTCTTGATTACGCAGTATCCTCCATTCTCCAGTCATCTCGTTCCGTTTCTTTCTCAAAACCTTATACACGTAATTTATGTTCATTTGCTAGGGTCGTACTCCAATTTCGCAACCGTAAAGTATTACTGGCAGAATAACCGTTCTGTATATTTTCAATTTCCTTGATATTAATCGCGATGCTAGAAGCTTCTGGACTCAATGGAAACATGCGTTGCCCGATACTAAGCGACTTTTTATTTCTTCCGTGACCTTATTTTTGCTTGTTACGTATGCTCCCAAGTATTTAAATTTGTTTACTTTCTCTATGACCTCATCCCTTATTCTTATGTTTTTATTTCCTTCATTCCCTGTGTTTCGGCTTGTTATCATGTATTTTGTTTTCTTTGTGTTCACCTGTAAACCTATCTCATCGCACGCTTCTACTAAGACATCGGTGTTGCTTTGTAGTGCATCTATATCATCCCCCTATTAAATCAATATCACCCGCGTTTACGAACAGTTGATTCAAACCATTCAATGATATCCCCTTTTTGTCCCCTTTAATTTTTAAAATCGTATATTCTAACGCAAAGTGAAACAATAGTGGTGACAAGGCATCACCTTGTTTCAATCCGTTGCGAATTTTGAAACTATCTGACATATTATCACCTTCGTACTCTGCTTATGCTGTCGCTGAGACACATCTTTACAAGTTGAACCTTTGTTTTCGGAATTCCAAATCGTATCATAATACTTTATAACTTTTCCCTTTTGATAGAATAATATGCTTTCTTGAAATCAATGAATACCTGGTGAACCGTCTCATTGTATTCCCATTTCTTCTCCAAAATTTGTCTCAAGACAAAAATCTGGTCCAACTTTGATCTATTTCTTGTAATATACAAAAGTTAAATACATTTCAAATACATAAGTAAATGAATCCACATTGGTGATCTCCAACTATTTCATCTATGCATACACTTAGGTGTGTTAACAGAATATTAATAGTTACCTTGTAACAGGTTGGAAGTAATGAGATTCCGCGGTAATTATTACAGTCCGATTTATCGCCTTTTTTGTAAGTCGGAACTATTATTGAGATTTTCCATTCCTTTGGGAGCTCCTCCTTTCTCCATATAGCACTTATCAATTTATGCAGTTCCTTGATTAGTGCCGTTCTTCCTGCTTTAATTAATTCATCTGGAATATTGTCTACTTCTGGTGATTTGACCACCGACATTTCGATCTCGATCTCGCTATGTTCGGGAATTCACGGTTCTGCGGTATGGATTTCAAATTGCTCTGTTTGTTCTTCGTTGTGTACATTAAGAAATTTGTAGAAATAATTTTTCCATACATCGACAATTTAGTCGGATCCGCCTGAAGATCTCCACGTTCATTTCTAATCATTCCTAACCTCGGCTGGTAACCTTTCCTTAACGAGTTTACCCCTTTGTATAGATCTCGTATGTTATTTGTCTTCCCGTTTTCCTCTATCTCCTGAATCTTCTGCGTCAGATATTCTCTCTCGCTCTTTGTTTCTGAACCCGCGTGTGGCGTTTCGTTTCGCGTTGCTGTAGTGGTTGATATTTGCTTCGCTTTTATTACTTAGCCATTGTTGTCTTGCTTGTTTTCGTTCCTCATGAAGTTTAGGGCATTCTTCATCAAACCAAGGTTGTTTTTTTGTTTCGTCTCACCTACACGTTCATTAACTGCGCTCATAATTGTATCACGTATTACCTTCCACATCTTACTTACATCAATTTCATTATTAATATCGTCATTATTATTACTCTAGTCGGCTAAGATTTCGAACCTATTTGAGAGTTCGAGTTGGTAATCTGCTTTTATGCTCGGATTATTTAATCGTTTAACTTCGAATTTCAGTTGTTTTGACCCCTTGCTTTCTCTGTTCACGATGCATCACTTTTCCCTTACTTTTGCGATCGCTAATTGATGATCGGTGTCATTTTTTGCTTCTTTGTACGACCTAATGTCCATTATGTTGGTGTGTCTTCGTCTATCTACTAATACGTGATCGTTCTGGTTGAGGGTTTTGCCGTCCGGAGATACCCATGTGTATTTGTGTATGTCTTTGTGTTCAAAGTACGTGCTCTTTACCAGTAGGTTTTTGGAAATCGCGATAGTTATCAGTCTTTCTCCAATATTGCTGGTCTCTTCGTGAATGCTGTATTTGCCTGTAGTAGGTCTATATTTTTCTTCCCTCCCTACCTTTGCATTGAAATCGCCCAACACAAATTTTGAATTATACTTCGGAATTCGGTCAGTCTTTCTAGCTCATCGTAGAATATATCTTTGTTGTTATCAGTAGCCACCTCGGTCGGAGCGTAGATGTTTATTAAAACCGTGTTGCTCCATCGAGTACGAATCGTAACGTACGATAGTCTTTCGTTTACGAACTCTATATTCTGAACCGCCTGAAGGATACTGTTATTAATGAGGAATCCTGTTCCGAAATCGTGAGACTGTGTTCCACCGTAGTAGAAGTGTACTTTCCCTGTCGGATGCTATCTCGTTAAACGTTAAAATTTAGCAATTTAAATGGACTAGATATCTGAGATAGATAGACAATTGAAATATATCAGAATTCGAAGCAAAAGTCACTTTCTCTTCAACAATTAATGTGTTTTAAAATTTAATTTTAAATATGAGATTTTTTAGACGTCTGACGCTCAGACCAAATATCTTAGAATCTGCATTTTACTTTGTGGAATGTTTGAAATTCCAATATTGTGTTCTTTGTTTTCAGGCATACTCACTCTTGGATTACTCTATTGCGGTTAAGTGCATTTGGGTCAAGGACAGTGAAGCAGCTTTTAAGGTTAGAATTTCTCATCTGAAAATACGTTTGACTTTAATAAGCTTAACCAAATTCTTGTTAACTTTATTATTAAACACATGTGTTATGATTTTTATTATAATTATATATAAGAGTCATTGAAAAATTAGTGTACCTAAACGGGCGGGCAATATTGTCAAAATTAATCTTAACCAAAAATTTCTTTGAAAAACCATTTTGGGTATTGCTGGTCATGTTCATCTAGTGGTCTTGCTTCTTTTCGAGATAGACTTATATTTGCAGAGTGTACACATGGCTTTTCGAATGTGATATGTATGCATGTATGATTTAAATGGTACATACAAAATTGTTTAAAGATGAATATGTTTGTCAACGTAGGGGACAAAATGGTTTACTGTTAATTGAACCGCCTTTCTGTAATGAATGTCTGGAAACTTTGGAGTTCACAGAATAATATTTTCAGGGTACTTTACTCAGACTACCTAAACTGACTCCTATGTGAACAGCAATGCCCGCTACGTGGAATGACGTTGTCTATGTAGGGGACATCCATGTATTGGACAAAACGGTTTACTTTTAATTTTGAGACTTTAACTAAAGAGGTTAGGCAGTCCTCATTTCTTTAGAGAATTCATGTTCCTAAGATAATTCATCTTTTAAATATTAACTTACGAAAAATGTCGAACCGCTAAAACACTGTCCACAAAGTGAATTGGTTGGTCACGACTTCAAACTGACTCTGAATTTTTTTAATCTTGAAAATGTAAAATAGGCGCACAAAAGTCAGTCTTGTTTATCCTACCAGGTCCTCATCCTCGTCCTCGTTCTTTATCCTACCAGGTTTAAACATCAGTAGCACACTCTGGTGGAGTTTATTAGAAGTTTCTTGTCTGTCTGCGGAGGGAGCAAAGTTCTTGGGAGACTATGAGTTTTAAATCAATTTACTACCTAGATTTTTGCCGGCCGCGTGGACGAGCGGTCTAAAGTTAGGACATCGGCTGGAAGGTCCCGGATTCGAGTCCCGGCAGGGCCATCGATGTGGGTTTTAACAGCTAAAGGTGAATCGTGACGGGCCGAAGTCCAAAGTAACTAGACTGGCCCATATAAAAATAAAAAAAAATAAAGGTATATAAAACATTTTTTTATTACACTGTCTCTATCTGTATATATTTTCATAGTACATGGATGGGGCGAGGCTTGGAGTCTCGCTAGAGTATGCTAGAGCAATGTCACCGAGCTTTTATAGTGAAAAACAATGTGAAGCAGGTTATTTCCCAGATTTTGAGCTAAAGATAATTGGTTTTTGCTGATGGTAATTATGATCAAAAATAGATATCTTCCTTGAATAATACCGTAATTAGAAATTAACGTATTGTATATATGGGATGAGAGCATATATTGGTAAGAATTCATAGTTTTTCAGTTTACAGTAAAGATATCTTCTACTCTAGGAACTTAAATTCCTATAATTCGAAATATTTATTCAGTTCCCTGGAGATTTATTAGTATTTTATTACAGACTATACCAAATAACTTCAGTCCATATGTTCTTAGTTCCCTTAAATTTGTCAGGGTGATGATATAAGAAGTATAGCAAAGTGGCAATGAATGCATTAATAATCCCAACATTTGCTTCGTAAGGCTGCAGAAGAACAAAACAATAGTAAATTGGGATGAATGTGTGAAAACTACTCCAATCATGCAGATTACATTGATCA
>JAGDQP010055626.1:424-13102 GCA_022664845.1 Lepisma saccharinum
GAAAAGGCCCTTCAGATGCTATCGCACCGCCCAACTTAGTTTTATTTAGACGGCAGATAGAACGTCCAAAATGCGTTTAAAGTTCTTCATGGCAGTGAAGCTCAAATTCCTTCAAAAAGCTCTCTTAGACACACAACCAACAAATATCTGGCAATCAATGCTACCAATCTTCAAAGAAACTTGTTAAAATGATACATACGTAGTATATTTCTCTAGTCGATCTATCTTTAAACATCAGCAACTCACATCACGGTGTTTGAAAGCTCGTTTATTTCTACGGAACTTCACAAAGAACATAAACACTTATGACGACACAGGAACTTCAAATTTGTTAATAATGTTAACACAGAATATCCAATCAAACTCCTTAATTAATATAGAAAAATACTTGAATAAATAATGTGATTGATAAGAGCATTACAAAAGAATTTACTAATGAAAACAATCTGAGAATGATAAAACTTAATGTTATGTTATAAAATAGAATAAAGGCAAATCAATTACTAATGTCTCTGAATTCTCCTTTTCTCTATGCATGTATCTAACTATCTACTTATCCTCCCACCTATATCCCTCTATGTATACTCGCGCGTACTTATAAACACTGCTAATGTGAGCTGAAACAGGTCACCAGGTCAAGTCTTGGGACCTGGTAATCGGATCTATGTTTGGGACCCGGCCTGGCCCGATGAGCCGATTTCGACCCGGTGACCCGGAAGACGGCAGAATTTTTATTATTTCCTTATTATCCACTGTTGTGATTGAACAGTGTTTCTTCCAGGGGTGACCGACACAGAGTTTTTACCCCCAGAGCACGAAACATTCGACGAACAAAAGTTTCTAACAACAATAATAACAATTTTTGTCACCCTAAGTAGTTATATTTTTATTGCAAGGAGAAAAATTGGCACAATTTCCAGTTGAAACTTCGTGAAAAATAAACGTCCAATTTACGTCTAGGTTTATTTGTTACGAAGTTTCAACTGGAAAGTCTGCCAACTTCTTTCCTTTTAATTCCTCATTCCTTCTTTCACGAACAAATATTTGGCGTGATAACCAGTGGCATTCAGATCTCCAATACCATACACACCTCAAAATGCAATAACACTAATATTTTTATTATTTTTAATAATAATGACGACGATGATGAACGTGGCCTGGACTCGAACCTCTGTTCAAATCTTTAAGACTGAAGAAAAAACAGACACCTCGTGCGCAGACACGCTTGGCTACAGGCCAACTTAGGATTAACTGCTTTTTAACTGTTGTATAATCGTAAATTGAGGGAAATAAACGAAGTTCTCGGTAAAATAGTATAAACAACAAATACTAATATTTCTGCAACAGTACAGAAAAGTCTTAAAGTAATACTGTTGTGATATAAATAATCCAAGATCTTAAGAACTGTGAATCAAAAGACGTGGGAAACAAGTGACAGTACAGAGACATACAATGCAAACGTTATATAAAGGCAGCTTAACTTACAGCATTAAAACAAATTAAAATTTTTTGTCCTAAGCGTGTGGAAGGTATCTTGGGAATATCTCTCAATTACTACTTACAGTATTAGTTTTTACGTAAATATATTCATTGTGACCATTAAAGGTACCCAGGTAAGGTAAACAAAATCCATAATAGTTTCAAAACAAATGCAACAGAGAACGAAAACGAGTGAATCAAAAATGTCACGTTATATTTGACGGTTTCCATAAGTTTGGATCAAAATACGAGTAAACACTATTTCAAGTGGACACTCAATTCTTGAAGAGATATACTGTACATATTTAAAATCAGCATAAAGAACTGAGTTAGTGGGTAAAATATTAGGTGCAATTGGCCAGTGGTTGAAGAGAAATTGGCGGGAAAAGTTTTGAACAGCACTGTTTTTGCTACGCTACTTATGAATATCTGGCACTAGTTTACACTCAATGCCGCGCACTACGGTGACAGACAGTCAAATGACTGATAGCTGCACGTTGATAGTCACCAGAGACATACACAAGTGTAGAATTGAGTAGAATCCGTAGAACGGCATACGAATACTACCAAGCAAACAGACTGATGGGAAAAAAAGGTTATGATTTTTTTTTCCTACGTCATGATCAGGATGTCAAAATATGTGCGCATGCAAATTATGGCAACTCGAGCGTAATTGATTTTGAAGATACAATAGTCAGATTCTTGTCTGTGGAGTGATATAAAAGTGTTGAAATACCATTACACTTTTAAACTGCTTGATGAAATCGAAACCAAATACATACTAATGGGTACTAGGTGGAAGGCGGTATCTTGTGGACAGTATATTCATATCGCCATCTTGAAGTCCTCCATATTGAATCTAAATTGATTTTCTTAAATGGGAAGGGGGTCGTGGAATATGTCATTCTGGGCTAGAATTTCACAGGAAATACGTTTAACGCATGTATCATATTCCATTGATTGTTTGACTATGAATGCTGGTAACTGTACTCTCTTTCAAAATTTATGAGTAACATTTGGTTTATATCGACACACTAGTCTGAAATCATTCAACTGCAAAGGTCATTAGAAACAACAGTGGAATTACTATTGGAATTTTCTCGAAACCAATAACATTTGAATGACATAA
Organism: Lepisma saccharinum; assembly: GCA_022664845.1. Classification (NCBI taxonomy): domain Eukaryota; kingdom Metazoa; phylum Arthropoda; class Insecta; order Zygentoma; family Lepismatidae; genus Lepisma; species Lepisma saccharinum. Next base: position 3,033 of record JAGDQP010055626.1, read on the forward strand.
TCCCTCCTCCCACAGTATTATATATTATATATACATTACATATACAAAATGATAAATAAAATACTTGAAATTCCTATCCATCCCAATCTTTACTTTTCCGAAACCTGTTCGACACCTGTTTTCACAATTCCGAGCTGAGGGAGAGCATGAAAACTAACGTTCTTGCAACATGCAGTCCTGTCAGATGCAAGATATTGCCCTGAATTATTCCCTCCCCGCCCACAAAAAAGCGTTACGTAATACAAACTGCCTCTATCAGGGGAACATAGCGACATTAAACTGTTCGTTCCACAATCTCTTTTGACATGCTTCACAAGGATGAAATAGAATGAACTGGAACAACCAACAATTTTAAAGAAATTCAGAATTCCATTGATTATAAATAATAAGGTTTCAAACAGAAAATTAAAGACTTTAGTTACGTGTATATTTCCGGATCACGTTATTAGCCTTCAGAAGCGAAAAGATAAGTGTTATTTTGTTAAGTTAAAAAAAAAAAAAAAGCAGGGTAGTTATAATACGTAGGAATTTTATTAATAATCGAGAAGTACCGGCCACTCACTTTCTGTAAAAATAAAAAAATATATATATTTTCTTTACTCCCAAAGCAAATTCTTGAACAACGTTTAATTCCAAAACGTATATTTTCAAAACGCGGCTGATAAGGCTAAAATGTTGTACAGCAACCAGTGCTGTAGTCCTAGAATTTTCACAGGGTATAGGCTGTGAATCTTTTAGTTTGTAAATTCATCTTTCTATTAAATACAAGGTTGCCAACCGTCCCGATTTTGTCGGGATTGTCCCTTCTGTTCTAAAATTGTCCCGTGTCCCGCCACGACTTTGGCGGGACACCTAAATGTCCCTACTCTTTTATATTTGACTAATTTTACCAACTAGTTGGACAAAAATACATTAGTAAGGCAGAATTTCGGAATAACTTTTCATTTTCTTTTGAATTTATTTGTGGCTTTTGAGTTAATTAGGCTCAGAGCGTTTCAATTTTCTTGTGTTGGTTATAATGGTAGCTTTCAAAATACATTTTATGTTGTCAGCAATGAGTTGTCATCCTTGTCAAGTATCAAGATTTATATATCTGGAGATTTCAGATTTTTCTTACATGATCTATTGCATTTCATCAGCAAGTTATTTTTGTGCTTGCTTACGTTTTGGCATTATGCATATTAAATATACAGTATGGCCGGGCTATTTAAAGTTTCTTTCCTCTCCATTAGTATATGCGTTTAATAATTAAAACCCATTTTAGTCTGCTGGTTTTGAAGGGCCTGTTTCTTTTCTGTCCATTCGAAGTCTTACAAGTAGCGACGAAGTCAAGATGGAAAACAAAACCAGGAACCACAATATCATCATTTAAAATAGTCAGGGGGATTGAAATAAGTTTATGGCATATGTAGAAAATAAATAATACAGATAAAACTGGGGTGACAAAAGAAACTAAGGTTTGGTTTGGGGGACTTAAGCCGTCAGGCCCCCCACAATTGCCATCCCTGCGTGCAGGCTTTCTGAATCGGAAGTGTCCCGACTTTTCACATTTCCAAGTTGGTAATCCTAATTAAATATAGGGATGAAATATTTAATTTTTACAAAAACAAAAAATCGAAATACTTTGATTATTCCAGTGAGGCAATAACAATTAAATTATATGCATAATTTGTTGCATTGAGGGAATGAGAAACAAGAAGACTGTTGAGACTTTTGCATAACTACGAAGCATCAGTTAACAATCAGATTCTACATGACTCACTTGATGCCTGTTATAAGACTTAGTTCATATATCGAAAAGTCCAACTTCTACCTTGCTTTTAAAAACACAAGTTTCATACTAGTCAAGACCTGCACCCAAACTAGCGAAAGTTCTGCTCAAATTGACTACATTATATGCGTATTTCTACAAAAGTATTATTTTAGTCGACAGATTGTGATAATAGATGCTAACGCACGTCAGGTACTTATCCCTCTTTCCCTTCTCAACATTTTGTTCAAGTGGAACCAAAAGTACCTGACTATAATAATCTCACTGGGTGAATATGCAAATTAAATAAATAAACCAAAAGAAAGTATATGAGATACGCATCTTTGCAGAAGGTACGATAATGTGTAAGGTTAATCAGAGGGTATACGCCGTATACCTGCGTATACCTTCGACTAGTCCTGACAACAGCCACATTATTCTCGAACCTTTTTCTTTACAAAACGTACAAAAATTATTTCAATTAGCCTCATGTATGGAATAAGTTGCGCCCCTCTGTGTAGTTGCTTTTTAGGAAGAGAAGAATACGTCATAAAATGATTCATCTGGTTGTTGCGTCCCTTTTGGAACAACCACCTTACTATGTGTAAAGGGAATTGACAATTCAATGTCCTGGTTTCATTAGTTGATTTATGCTATTGAATAAATGTTGCGCTTCTCGTCATGTGTCAACGCTAAAAGATCTGAAAATAAGTTGATGAAAATTTACAATACGTACATTGTCATGGAAAAGAAAAGAAAAAATAACACTAGGCATAAAGTTTGAAGGTTAATTGTTCGACTTCCTTACGGTCCCGAGAATTCAAACTTGCTGCATCGAAAATGAAGATTCTGAACCTAATACACAATCTCAATCAAATGCAAAGAGTAAGAGAAATATTAAGCTAGAAAAAAAAAAACTTTAACGGTACCCATTCAGATCAAAGTGACGGAAAACGCCATTGTTGATAACTGAAATTTCCAATTACCAACCAAAATTATATTTTCGATATTGTTTTCAATAAAATCTCATTGAAATCTTGTTATAATAGATACAATTCCTAATACTACAATTTGAACGGCTTGGGGGAACAAAATGGTAAGTACCAAGCAAAAAATTTTCACAGCATATCGAAAAGAAAAAGCAATCATGTCTAAATCTTAAATGGAGTGCGATTTCAGCAGAAGGGAGTGAAGATCCTGTCTCTACTGCTATTTTAACAGAGATTCATTTGTGAAAAACAACAAGCCTTTACAACGAAGTTTTATAATCTGATTCTACAGTCATTTCGCAAGTGAGATATAACAATGTATCTTATTTATATCTCGAGATGAGACCCATACTCGAGATGTAATTTGATAGTTCAACTTCGTTCAAAATATTAAGTTAGTGTCATTCTATCTGAAGCCATTCTTGACCCAGTCGCAAATAGCAATACTTTACCCCGAATAGTCACTTCTGTTAGCAACGACAAATTGATTTTGGAAATTACGATCATTCCAATACGAAATTATACTCTCTAGAATTTTCCTGCACACGCTGTACGCGCCAAAAATCTGTAACAAAGACTACCGAAAAAAAATCTCTGATTTACACCCCCACAAATTTCCATTCATTCCTCCACACACCCCAGTTTCAAAGTCCTGGCAAAATCCTTGCTCAATAGTTACGAATTTGTTAGGTACGTTTGCACTTGAGACTTGGGAAATAGACGCCATAAATTTATCTCGGTCCGTATGTGTGTATTCGAAATCGTTAGTGAAAGACTGGATATTGGAGAAGCTAAGGAGTGTATGTATGATCTTGACTAAATCCGTGCTACTCAGAGATTTGAATTCAAGCTATGCTTCCAGATAGATGTTCTCAAGCCAGTTCCTAGCAAATGACTAGAAAAATTGAAGTATAACATCATCTATGAGTCAGAGCTGAAATCGGGTCACTTTTGGAGACCCGGATTGAAACTTAACCCAATTGAGCTGGTAAACCGATTGACCCGATCTTGACCTGAATGACTCGGAACCCGGTCTTGACCGAAATCACCAGAGTGAGTTAACTCGGTGACTCCACGATCGAATCTTCAGCCAATTGACACGGTGAGCGGTCTTGTTTCATGTGCTTAGAATCAATTCATACTATAATGTTAGATTCCTTGAAAAGTGAGCTATGTATGGGAACTTTATATTTCAGAGTTTTAAAAGATTTTAATGCTTTTATCCTATTTAATACTTCAAACAAAAATTATTTCAGAATAACCTTTGCGAGGGAGTATTTGCACACTCCCGGTGGCATTTTTGTTCTTTCCGGGGATATGAGAATATTTTCATATGTTATTACTATTAGGGACTTTTTCGGCGCCGTATTTCTTGTACTCTGGGAAGTAACACCCCTACTCCCGGACACCGCAGATGGAAAGACTGTTCAAACGCAACAGTGTATAATAAGAAAATAATGAAATCTCTGCTTCGTCCTCGGGTGAGACCGGGTCCGAAGCACAGACCCGGTGGCCCGTTTTAGCTCTGTTATGAGTGATGGTCAAATGACCAATAATACGTATCACATCTCAATATTTCATTTGTAAGACTGGAAAATCTCATTATCTGCTCATTAAACAAATTAAATTAGCTTCAAAATCTGATTCCAGAACAGTCGTCAACGTTTTGCATACAGTATTTCAAATACGTATTGTCCCAAAGTAATTAAATTTGTAAAGGAATTAACGGTAAGTACGATGAATGTAGCATACTCTTGTACTTCGGTATTTCATTTAAGTATCACTAAAATTGCCCTTATATTGTTAATAAATTCAATCATCAAGTATCTCGCTTCTCACCTGCATGCTGTAAAAATGATTAAATTGTTATAAAGAGGAAACAGTAACTAAAACGTTCATCATCATTAATAAAGAATCATCGACTTCTATTATGGAAAGTTTAAGATGCTTTGTTTAAAACGGATCACATTACTATCCCAAAATATACAGTTATCGATCATTCTCTCTTTCTTATCTCCAACTGTCATTTTTTTTTCACTGTCAGTACTCTCCTAGTTTCACAAGACCAATACTGAATGAGTGCCTTTAATCAAGTTTCACCAGTTTTGTTATAAAATATTTCACAATTGGATATGATTGTAAAATTTTCCTCTCTCTGTACAGTTAAACACTTCTGAAGTTGTATATATTCTTGAGAGTTTAATTCCTACAGTTCAGCCGGAATTAATTCAAATTAATTCAAAAAATTAATTCACAGCCATATTAAACCCACTACTGGATGAGGCCTCTCCCGGAGGGAGGAGTTGGTCTACTGCTCCCACGCTGACCAGACGTGTTGAGAGATGGGAGCTGAAGCTCTCAACTGTGATCGCCAATATCTCTGCTTTCAAATCACTGACCCGTCCACGGTAGAGTCACATGGCCTAAAGTATATGGTCAGTGTCTCCAAGGTTCCGGGTTCGAATCCCGAGTAGGGCATGGGTGTTTGTGGATTTTAGAAACTTAAGAAAACGGAGACGGCCCGAAGTCATTAGATATTACAATGATAAAAAAATACAAATTTTACAAAAGCTATTTTCTAATGTATGGATTTTATATTATTAAAAGTTTCTGAAGCTAAAACGAAAGATCAATATTATGCAGGGTACAAACAACGCACAGTTTTCACTTTGAATAACTGTTCAACGAATTAAACTCAGACCCACTGCAGGTCAATTCCAACCACCCTGGAGCTGAAAAAGGACGACGACGAACAAGTTGTTTGCTGGGATCAACAATGTGGCTTGTACTGCTGTACTAATCGAAGTTTACGCAGATAACCAAATGAATTAACAAAGAAATGAAGATGCATGGCAACCCGCTGACAGATGTTTTAAACTACACTGTAGTCACTAATAGGTCTGTCATGGCAGTACATGTATTAATGATATATAAGTACAACATTCTATCTAAACTGTAATCAAGAACAAGGCCAAGATGATGCAAGCACAAAGAACCATCTTACAGTGGACAAGAAGGGGGAGTGTCTTCTATAGAGACAAACAAATACAACATGCCTAATGGGTATAATTTCATCCATGACATTATAAAGATACTATGATGAATACGAAAGAGCGGCAGAGTCGGCCGGGTGGCCGAGCGGTCTGCGGCGGTAGGCCATCGGCTCGAAGGTCCCGGGTTCGAGTCCCGGCACGGGTGTGGATTTTAACAGCTAAAGGGCGAACTGTGACGGGCCGAAGTCCAAAGTTACTAGACTGACCCCTATAAAAATAAAGTTTACCAAAGTTTACGAAAGACCGGCAGAAACTACAACTTACACCTAAAACGTAACCATCTGATTTTTTTCGAACAGTAATTAGTTGGATATACTACGAAATTATTTTACATTGTAGTTATAATAATAATAATAACACTGCATATGAAAGTTGAAAACATGTTTTACTTAAAAAAAAATTAGTACCAAAAAATCAAAAATAATTTTGTTGAAGAAAATTACTATAAAAAAAAATTATTTATGTATGACTAAAAAGAAAAGCATGGGGTGCGCCAATTGATGAATTTATAAAGTGATTATATATGAGAGCGCGCCTCATGCTTTTCTTTTCAGTTATGCATATGTGGATTTTTTTAAGTAATTTTCTTGAAAAAAATATTTTTTACTTTTTTTGTACGAATTGTTTTATTTTGTTTTATAAGAAAAGCATTTTTTTTAAAGTTTATTATTATTATTATTTTCTGGGAGTTATTTTGGCGTCCGGATACTTTTTTCCTTACCCTATAACTGTAAGCTGATAGATATTGTCACCCAAATCCTAAAGTGGTTCCGCAACCAGTCAAACGAAACATCGTTGCAGGCTAGTATTAATTTTACGATAAAGAAGTTCATATTTAAAAAAATATATATATATACTATTAATATATATATATAGAAATATATGAAAGTAATAATGGAATATTGTATTGTCACCCAACTTACGTTGCTGTGCAAAATTTCATCATTGTATGACGTCCTTAAATGAGTTAAATTAAGGTTGCAAGATGTGAGGACACGGTTGAACAACCGTGAATTAAAGAAAAGTCTGTAAAAAAAAGACAGTGGTTAAGACTTGGCTGCGTGGTTTGTATAGTGAGGGATGCAACGGAAGGTATGATTGAGGGAAAGAGAGGGGAGAGGAAGATGACGAATCCAACTCCCTGACAGTATTAAGAAAGGTAAACTGAATATAAAGATAAAAAGGAGAAATCAAGATGAATATCTGTCGCTTTCGGCAGAATGATATAAAATCTATTTATTTACTTTCGACAGCTTTTAAACAGGATACCTTTTCTGCATTTGATAAACACATAAATGTACACTTTTCTACGTAATTTGATAGCCGCAAAACAATAACACGATGGGAAAGAACCTCGACTTGATAAACACATAAATGTGCACTTTTTACGTTTACATGTTAATCTTGCTATCCAATTAGATTATTTTATGTAGATTGTGTACTCTTCTTCATCATAACGTGCTCTTTCCAAATCACTATGATTTAGGCCGACAGTCACGGTGAAAGCAAACTTTTTCACACAGCCGGAGAACTAAGTACTTCGATCTATACTGACAGATCAAATCACTTCTTGAGCTACAGGAGTTTCTTTACCTTGGTTTTCCTGCTTAATGCTGATTGATCGCAGTGGGATTTTCATAACGCCCAAGTCCACTGAGGTATGCAATATCCTGTTATTTGATGAACTGTGAACTTCGTTTACAAATATTACACACAAGCAATTATTTTCTGAAGAATATTTGAAAGGGGAATATCATTTTAGAACACCTGAATGTATCATTTGCAGATCCCTGGCAATATCCCTACGTTTCGTTGACTTTTGTCTAAAACATAAAATTATCTATTTATCTCGGTGAACAGGAGAAGAGGACGGAAATAAACAAGCAAATCTATGTATTTCCACGCAGTTCTGTCAATTGTGAATTCACTTTTACACTAGATTAGTCACAACTCCCACTAGTCACTCATCCGTAAATTCACTAGCCATTTCTTTCTTTTTTCTTTGGGGTAGGTAAGTACCACATCCACATAAGCAACGGTGCCATGGTAACTATATGGTAACCTTGCATGAGGATATATGCTTTCGTACAAGATCAGCATTATACCTAAAATAACACCTTATTTAAACCATTTAAATTTTGTGCTCATAATTATTTAATAATCTTAAATAAATTTAAACTTAACGGTAATTGTTTAATACATTATCTGCGTTTGCAGACATCTCAAAACTCCCACAGGAGAAAGTGCACGTGACATAATTTAACTAACGCATTCTCTTCTCTCTTCTACCTGTCATCTGCAATATCCCAACCTCCAAAGCATGCTCATCTTATATGACACTCGTCTCCCGTTTTCCATTTCTGCTTCCTTCACAAGGCCCCTTCCACAACCTTTCATTCTCCATCACTTCCCTCCCACATCCCAGAATCTATCACTGAATTTGTTCTACGCTTCTCATACTATTTCTTGCCAATATTTGGACTGTCCTTGCGAGCTTCAAACGACATAGTTATTATCCTACACAGAAATAATATGTATTCAGAAGCAACGAACAGTTCGTTAAAATAAAGTCCATATAAATATTTATTTCCTCGAAAGTAATGATTTATTATACGGTTTGTTTGTCATTAATGGAAAATTCGAGAAAAAAGTAAAAAAAAAATATATAATGAACAAGACACGAACTAGGATCCCCCAATCCAAAGCTTGCAGTGCTACCTAATACATCATAGCATTAAGTGAGAGACAGGTGATCTCTCTTGCTGTTGAAAGTACTGAAAGCAATTTTAAGCACGGAACTTTTGAGGAAACTGGAGAATCCCGAGAGAACCCAGATACACGGTGTTTGTCCACTAAAAAGCCCACATGACACGAGCTGGGATCGAACAGAGGACTCCAAGCACCAGAGGTGAGCAGCTTTTGTACGACCAATGAGCTGTTGTCTTGTACTTCCCTAGGTTGATGATAGAATTTATAATATAGTGCTTCCTTTGTACAGTTTTAATTAGATGATGTGGCCATATAGGTAGCATACGGAGCTATTAATAAACCCATGCTCGATCATTCAACAAACAAATAAAATTTATTCGTTTAAATATTATATTACTGGGAACCTGAATCATGTAAAAATATTTGTTTAGAGAAATCAAATATCTGTTTGTATCCTATCTCGTATAACCCTAAGGTACAAAACATAGAACCATTTCTTCTAGGTGCATTTCCAAAAAATTCAAAAGAATTATAATTAATTATACTCTCACCCTGAAAGTAAAAAATGTATTATTTCACCTTCAAGCTCTTACAATGCTAATAATTCAAACTCCTCAAATAGCACTCTACACCCTATTCCAAAGAGGATGACCGCATTGATTACGCCAATTTTCAGCAGAAAATTCTCTAAGTCCAACTTCGGGTATCTTCGGAAACAGTAAACAAAAGATGCCATGTTCGAATCCTGGAAGGAAGGATGAACCTTCGCAACAAGAAAAAAAAAAATGTGCAGATATCTTTTTTTAAATCTTTTAAGTGCAATAAGACATGTTGAAAATGTTAATAAGTGTAGAAAAACGTAACATTCATTAAAATACGTAATGATAGAGTATTTCGAAACCATCCATACACTTGAGCACGTGATCGTTTTGTCACCTACGTTTCCATACGTAAAAGTTACAATGAAAGTGAAGACAGCAAATTTAGTTCTCGCATTCATAGTACAGTAAACAAGACAAACGAGAGAAAAACAACAGCATTTGCAACATATATCAATGTGATTGTCTTGAACACCGAAAATTCAGTCATGTTTCTTCAAAAGGAGTTCTATCAGAAAGAAGTAGATAGATGTGTTCATGTTAGCTCAGTGGTAGAGCGCGTGGCTTCTGGTCGTGAGTTCGAATCCCGTTCTGGAAAAAATATTTTTATGTAATGATATATTCCTCAAAACATGAATAATTAGATAAAATAATAATAATAATCAGTTTTATATGTATCCATGCAAGCATTTCACGACATAAGTAATTATTATGTTGAAAATATAACATCAGAGAGGTGGTGGGTGTTGGCAGAACGTCGGTATATTATATGTGAATGTGAAATACAAATAAATCGTGTAATAACAATAGATAATTACGTATAGTGCATTTGTCTGCAGCTGTTTGTCATACTGAAATTACGTGTCCATATTTACCTTCTTGAAATAGTCAAAGGCTGTCAAAACAAAATAAGATTATAAGGGGAAAATATTCAAAGTCGGATCATCGTTGCAGACCGCAAGTTCAATAT
>JAGDQP010055627.1:0-13101 GCA_022664845.1 Lepisma saccharinum
CTGCAATTTCTGCTAAAAGTCTATCATTAGGATCGGTCTACGCCAAAGATGCCTATGGTCACAAAACAATTCAATTCCATCATCAGAGAGTTTACAATACAAGAACTGAGAAAAAAGTATGAGAACACGCTATAAGAAGAGAAACACCAAAGAAACATCATTTGCTGGTAAAGCACGTGATTCTCAATTCCTAGTGTAGCTGTCATGTGTGTGGTGGGGTGGCAAGGGCAAGAATATAGTACCGGCATTTTACGATAATTGCGGGACAAAACTGCACCAGAAATGTTAACTGTTTTCATACGATTGAAGTGCGCTGAAAACGATGGTATAAAGTCTACCATCGGATTCCATCCGATAAGACTTGAAGTCCAACATGATTTCTCATAACATGTGATATATGGCGAATTGCATGATGTTCCAGACTTTATAAATGATCTCACTAGATGGCGCTTGGTGATTATCGGTCTGAATTGCTGTAAAGGCGGAATCTCATCCTCCCACTTCCCCTGTCGCTCTGAATCTGAAACTGTGAAATTCAGTAATACAATCTGCACTAAACTTCTTATGGAGAAAACTGTACTTGGTTTCTAATGTAATCCTAAACTTTGTCTCCTTTGAAATATACTTTAGCATCCGCAATACATTCCTAACATGTGTTTCTTATGAACAGCACATAGCCTAACTGGATCTAGTTAGCATACTACCGAGTACCTCCTGTAGCAATGCGCACGAGTAAGACAAGTACGTGCACAATTCCATTAGGATTGACGGTATGCCTCAGTGCCGGAGAGTGCGAGTTAGTCTGAGATAGCAGTCATATCACAGATACTGATCATTTCCCAAGCATCCATCACGACAGTCACTTTGGTGTGACTGGACTGACACGTTTCTCATCCTCTTGACAGCACTCTGTTCATAATGTGAAATCAAGAACAACCACCTTGGCCACATCGTCTACCTCAACATGTACCTGTTCCACCTTACCAAGATCTTATTCTGCAACCATAAAAGCACAAGGCAAGCAAAACGCAGCACTAACCCAACAGACACCATTAACCAATGGCAGTTCTAGACAATCACCACCAGTCCACAAAAGTCATACGATAAGTGATTCTGACTTCGGCCATGACATGTAACAAAGTGATTATGAAGATTCTCTTTCCACTACTACTACAACTTCAGACCATTCTTTCCTGCTCACAAAAATGTGATCCTAAGTTCCAAAATTCAGAACTCCTGCTTCTTCAATATCTAATATATTGACATATCATCATCCGGATCATTCCCACAAGAAACGGCATCATTGTGAAATTAACTGAATCTAATTTAACCACAAAAATCAGAAACGAACAAAGCCTTGAAATCTTTGGACTATCGCACAATTTACCAGACTCGACACTTCACATCGAAAATATCAGTCACTTCCACGAAGACCAATGCTTTCCACTGTCATCCGAGGGGTAAAATTTGGACTTAACAGACGATGAATTCCAACAGGAACTCACAACCGAAGGCCATATTTTCACCAAATGCATAGGGATAAAAGCGCAAACCAGAACACCCAGTTATATGGTACGCATCCTCACATCTCACTCAGACGATCACGGACTTACTTACAGATGGCCCCTACGTTTACAGAAAGCGATACCGTGTTGAACCCTTTCGTTCACAACCTCCTCTACCTACCAGATGTAAACAATGTCAAACCTATAACGACCATCCCATTTCAAACTGTCCCAACACACCTAAATGTGGCTACTGTACTGGTTCACACACCACCAAAGACTGCCCTAACCTAAACCAACCACCCAAACGTAACACCTGCGGCAAACAGCACCCAACATAAAGCTATAAATGCAAAAACCGACCAGAACCTACCCCTGAAAATCCCTGATGACTAATACCACTCCGACCCCCCGAAACCAAGCCATGCAACCCACCAACATTTTCCCCTTTACAACCCATTATCATAGATCAGTTTCTTTTATCACCATTACTCTAAAAAATCTCTACCCCTTCCAAGAATCCAACCTCCTAACCCAACTCCCAGCACGTAGAGTCCCAAACATCAACCTTCAACTTATCTACTAAGGTCCCTACATTTATGTCCACACCATCCCACTTGATTCCACAGTGTAACAAGATAGATCTATGCTGACATACCACTTTCACTGTATTTCATATCACCTTCACTTCCATCACTGCACTGTCTCCATTAGTGTCCAACTAGGGCTCACCAGTCAGCCATCGCTCCCAGAGTCACCCCTGGGCAAGAAGATTCATCCTCACCGTTCGTGGCGTTAAATTACACTTCATCCCTATTACTCATCAGCCATCATCAAGGGTTCTTAAACCAGCTATATGATGATAATGCTCATAATACCCAAACAAACAAAGCTTACTGTAAACAAACGCAACAAACAATCCCCCCTCCCCCGAAAATGAGCAACAAGGGTCTAAATTAATACGGATGTCAGACTCAAAAGAAGTGTCCTGCAACCACCTCTTTGAACAATATAGAGGAACACAGGAAATGATCGTACCACTGGAACACCAGTCATCCGACTATTCCTAGGGACGGCCTGTTCCATATCAGGCAGAACAATTTTGTCCGTGAGGTGTAGCAACTAAATATCCAATCTGAAATGTAGCTAAGAGACGAAAGTGGAAGGTGGGCCTAAAATGAAAAAAAAGAAAATGAATACCCATGTTAAATGACTGAATAAAATAAAGGGTAAATAAAGTTTTCTCACCTCCCTTAGATCACCCTCAATTCCGAAGATCCTCCTCACCTATTTATACCTTCCCTATAGAGAGGGTAACCATCTAATGTGTGTTAGTCATTTCGTTGACTAGCAAAGGAGGCTTTATTTGTTCTACAATAGGAATAGCGTTTATGATAAATGCTGTTCGTTCTCTGTCTGACTGAAATAAAAGATAAAGTATGCACACTAATGGAAAAACTCATGCTAGGAATCAAGAAGTCATGTAAGGAGAGGAGGACATTACAGTTGCAAGTGTTTGTAGGCCTTCGTTCACAAATGAAGCCGAGCGAAGTTTGTAATTCTGAAATATTCTTTCAGCTCAGAACATCTGAACCAGTGGTCATCCCGCATGTTTGACGTTCTCATTAGCTGGCATTTCACTTCCAGCATGAATGTGTCCTCTGTGATATTGAAATAAATCGATATTACAGAGGCAGCTGTAAAGTGTTTTTTTCGTACGAACGACTAATTTCGATGAGACCATTCTGCGAGTATGTAGTGAAAAGAATGATGAGTGAGATGAACATGTAGTCAATCTCAGATCTTCGTGCTGCAGATGCATTGTACTACCAAAAGAGTGTAGTGTGAATTTTTGTATTGGAAAAGCAGTTCCTGCACAGTTTCAATTGGGAACCACTTATCCAGGCGGATGACCTGAAGACAGAATTCAGCGTGTTGCATTGCTTGCCATTCACAAATACATAGAAGAAAATGATGAAGAGGAGTCGACAGTAGCTGATATGGTGATGAAAGTGGAAGAGCGCCACCTGATAGTCAAGTTCACCAAGCACATACTACAACTTGAACATTTTGGAGCATGAGTAAAAAGCAGCTACTGTGATTTTTCGAGCAGCAGCAGTCGCCATGTTAAAAGAATATCAAAATATGAAACATACAGATATTGATGAGAACAAAGCCAACATCATTCGTAAGAAGTGTGTCGAAGTGAATAACAGCAGATAACGGAAACACATTTAAAAACATGGAGTGTTTACCTGAGAGTTTTAGGCTGCTTCTTCCCTTCCTTCCATACCATTTATTCCCCGCACACCTTTTACATTAGCGTGGATACTCCATCTTTTATTCAGTCATACAAAGAACGCATTTGTCAACGCCTTTCATGATTAATTCATACACACGCTGTTCCTCAGGAACACACACGAATGCAAGAGTATATTTCTTTTGCATAACACGTCTAGTGCAAGTTTCATTGAAGAACTTCACTGTTTCAGATTCAGAGTGTCATAAAAAAGCGGAAGGATGGTATACAACCATTACAGAAATTCAGACAGAAAAGCACAAAGCGCCATCTAGTGGGACCATTTGTAAAGTCTGAAACATTGTCCAATACGCATTTTGTGAGGTATCGTGTTACATTTCGTGTGATTTTAGGTCTTATCAGATGGAATTCGATGGTAGACTTTATACCATCGTTTTCAGCACACTTCAATCGTCAGAAAACCATTCATAACATTTCTGTTGCAATTTTGTCCCGCATCACTCCATTTTCAAGCTAAACTGACTGTACTAATAGTACAGTTCTCCTATCTAAATGGTTCGTTAAAAGACTTACCTTGTGAACCATCCATAATCTCTCGCTTAGAGTAATTAAAAGAGCCTAGCTTTCGTTTTGAATCCATTTACAAGAGATTAAAACAAGTTTTAGAAATGAACGTAAGATTTGAAGCGAAAGTTACACTTTTTTAAAATTACGCTACGCGAGAGATCATGGATGGTTTACAAGTAGGGCTGCCACATTTCTAGAATGTCAATATGGGACAGCTCACTACAATTAATTCAAGGAAACACTCAGAAATGTTGTACTGAATTCTATGCATATAAATGATGATAATTAACAAACTGGTACACATTTCAGTTGGCATAAACTATTTATTTTACTTCTATTTTTTTATTTTCTTCATTAAAACAAAACCCGTAATATTTCACTTTACTTTTAGCACCTGCTAGTAATGCTCCACCAGCCCTAATCAAGTAATGAAATTCCTGATAGCTATGACCAAAATTAGTGAAACCTGAGTTTCTACTCATTTATTTCTATCATCTTTCCATTTGTGTTTTAAGAATTGAAAAACAGTACACAGCAGGACCAGAACTGCTTAGAACATAAGAGATCAACGTCAGTATATTTGGAACAGCATCTGTATCAACTTTACGGGGGGAAAACAATCGTCCATTCTCAGTTCACATAATAGTTTTGATCACTGCATCAAGTAAGTCATTCTCATTTTCACGACTCAGTAATGCTATGGAAGCATGCAACGCAGCCAGTTAAGGAAGTTAAATGTCACAGAATCGGTAACTGCATGACGGCAGAAGCGAAATGTTTAAATACGGAGGAAAAGGGAGCAGCGTTTCCCACCTTAAAATACGGGACACCTGGCAACCCTATTTACAAGGTAAGCATTAGGATTACACCATGAGATGACCATCAACATCAAGCATCTTTCCTTGTAGTCTACAGCATGTTTCCAAAGTTACACCAATGCTGCTGCACAAAAATTGAAGCTGAACTACTCTATCGCACGACAAATGAGAAAACCCGGAGGATAATAATCGTGCTCGACGCCCGAACAGACTAGAGGATCAGCTGAAGCTCATGGCAAACAGTACTTCATGTTAACAAGCACCGAGCAACGGATCAACTGGTAAGTGGAGTTAGAATCAGTGGATTCATCATGCGTCGCATTCTACAGACTGGCACAAAATCGCCCCAGGTTTTTGTTTCTTTTCACACAACTCGCATATTTCTTTTGAACAGCCATTTCTCGCATGAAGCATCTCGAAAGAATGAAAAAGAAAGATCTAACACTTTATTAAATAATTATCCAAGCAGTGTCATGTATTGACTTCCGCCACTGCCCGCGAAAACGAATTGGGGACATGGACTGAGTTCGAAGTCATCAACTTGAGCTTTAAATAAAGTTCCTTTCAGTCTCATTAATCGAATACCGGAGTAATGTCATAAGTAGTTTAGTCACGAACATATAACACTAATAATTTATTTTATACACTCCCATAATTTATAGCAATAAGCTTTTAATAATATATTTATGTGGATTTGACAAGTGCTATGAACCTCATACAAACTACAAACTGATTAGGACTTAAGTCATAATGTTAACTCCTGAGGTACTTTAAATGTTAAAATACTTAAATTAATCAGTTAATTTAAAATAATTGGAAAAATCCAAAATTTATAATTTTGATACAATTTATGTAAAATCGCGTTTGAAAATGAGAATAAAATAAGATGCCATGTTTTGTAAGGATAGGCAAAAGAAACAATATTTTCGTTGCACAATGCAAAGAAATTCATCACCTTAAAGCAAATTGAGAGAGAGAACGTTTCCTTGCCCTCGATATTGCGAGGACACTCCTCCTAAGACATGTCAGAGTAACAACTTGCGTCATCTTGTTGCAAGGGCGTAAAACAGTAGAAAAGACCGATCAAACCTCGGTTCAGCACCAAAATACACCACATGAATTCGATACAGCAACAACTGACCAGCGATCCAGCTCTTCAATCTTTTTATATCGCTTCAATCAACATATTGGCATTGAGCGTCGACTAAAACCAAGACAGCTCACAAGTTCATGTTGTGCCAAACTGAACTTAGAGATTGAGAGGCTACATTCTTTTCACATGTCATCTATCATCTACCATTCAGGTATGACTGTGAAAATAAGTCTATGTTGTAAGAATGGATACTCTGACATGGATTACGCAAACTTAATTCTACCTCTTTCTCTCAATTTGATTTAACTTGAATAACATACACGGATACGCTCTTTTGACCATTGTTGCTAAAACGTGTTACTAAAAATGTAATTCTTTAAATGTTATTTCAGATTTCAGGCCGAAAGGCTCTGACAATTCGGATCCCTGGCTTTAGAGCTAATGTCCAAAATGAGCTCTTAGAGTTCACCAAACACTCACATTAACTGTATTTTTAGCTTTAAAGATCTTCGATGAACGTCGAATCAAAACCTTTCGCAACATGTAATTACTGTATAGTACGTATTTTCCATGTGTTACAGGATCTCTTCCTCACCTGGATAATCGTTTACATTGTGTTTTGAAAGACTCTACCATCTGACAAATATACCAAAAATACACTTTCCATACACTAAATAATCAGTAATTTCATCCAGACAATCAGTTTTCTTTCGAGACGTTGTTACCATGTGTATATATTTATTGCCCGTAGAGACACTCTTTTCCGAGACGTTCACACTAGTCAATAAATTCGTTTGAATGTAAATTAATTTGTTTATGATCTTTTGGCAAAATTCGTTTCGAATAGTGGCCAATATCAAATTATAATACATGAGGAGCCAGTTACAATTTATTTTCCTCTCTGTAATTTATTTCTCCCTTACAATGGGGTTCCTAAAATATTTTACTAGCTGTCCGAAATACAAAATTAGGGACGACTTTTGCACAATTAAATGGGTAGTTTAAGCAAACAGACCTCCACATCATCCTTAATTCATTACACCTAAAGAGTTACAAGGTTATCTTCAGGAAACACGAAGATTTTTATTAATGAAAACTATTGGAAGATGCAATTTAAACGAATTATTATTGTATTTGTCATATTGAAACACTATTAACACGTGAGCGTATAAATTTTGACTAATATTTCGCTTACAAGAAAGAAAGCGAATAACTTGGTTAGTTTGAGGAACAAAAAATATGAATGGTTTCGTGAGCCAATAGTGTCGAAGACTGTTACCGTTACCCAGTGTTCGATTTGAAGTGGGGGATGGTTGGGATTTCCCCCTCTGTACGAAATTCTTCCCTGGCTCTGTTTTACGAAATATTCCCCCAAACTTGAGATATGAACGGATATAAAATACGGTTTTCTACGTTCTGAGAGAGCGGGGGGGGGGGGGGGGGGGCACCCTCTCTGGAAACTGTACAAATCGGACACTGCTGTTACCTTATATTTCTTTTGTGATTTCGATTTTCCTAACAATTCAGTATCACTAAATTTGAAAATCAACATTCAGTTTACTGGATGTTGATTTTCAAATTCCAGTTTTTTCCCACGTTTTCCCGGTCTATTTTTCTTCTTTTTCCAGGTCATTAATTTATCACATTTTCTTGCAAACAAACAAGAAATGTTTATCAATTTAAAAAAAAGGTTAAGCATATAAAAGAGGCATACTATTTCTAATGTACTAACTAAAATGTAAGCTTTCGAGAGATTTCAGACAAGAAAATAAAGTAGAATATTCCCTACCAGAAGGTGGTTGAGAAAACTGTGCAGTAACAAACAAGCAAACAAATAGCACAACCTAACTGTCTGATTGATATTTTTTAATAGTTTCAACGAAAATTCACTTGAGATCTATCAGATCCAAAATTTAGGAAATATAATTTACCTTTTTTTCATGTTTAGTTGAAACTGTTAGCAAAATTTCAGTGAAACTAACCAATACCAAAGCTAAAAAATAATGGGAAATGGCCAGTTACTTTATTTACACAAATGCATTTATACCATGTACTATTAATTTATAACGTTTTTCTTCTTGTAAATAAACAAAGAAACGTTATTTATTTTAGTAATTACCAGACTAAAATAAAGTTGCCTGAACACAATAAATAAAATCAATTCAATTTAATTTAACATTAACTATCATGACTAACCTTAAAGTAAGTTTTTCCTTAATGTCGTCCTCTTAATTAGTTACTTTAATATGAATTGGCTAGGCCTTTCGGAACAGCTCTCGCTCCGTCTTCAGGCCATCGTAGAGATTTAAGTATGCATGTAGCTCTTTTGTGAGATGATATTGCACGTGAAATTTAATAAATATGTACATGTAAGTATGTGGAAAGAAGTGTATTATTTATTAACCGAAACATTTCAGTCCAACTGTAAAAACCACTATTTTAAAATTACTCCGCTGTCACTACACCAAAGACTTGTTAAAAAAAAAGTGTGAGCGGCTGCGGCCATATTGAAAGAACTGTTGTCGAGTTTCTACCATGTGTAGGTAAAATGTATTTTGGGCCATATTTACAACAAATTCCTGTTCGAGTATAAGAATTATGAAGGCTAAGAACTATCAAAAATACACTGTACAGGTGAGCACAGATGTGTTACAATTCCAAATGGGTTACATGTAACGAATTTCTATTTGTAAAACATAATTGTTGCGCTCTTCACGCGCCTTTTCATGTCTCAAGTTGTACTTTGGAGCTGCCACCTAGGCGGCCATGTTTGGAATCAGACTGCCACTTAGCCTCAGTTTCGATTGAGTGGTAAGGCTGAATAGACATCTCTATTGACATTGTCTTACTTTTCATATTTAAATAACTCGTTCCTTCCATAGTCTGCTGCAATAACTTTCAATCATGTCTGGCCTAGTGTGTATTAGTTAATATGTTGTAATGTAATTTTGCATTCAATAGTTCACGTGTGGCAATTTGATGTTGGAATTGAACCGGGCACTTACACGATTAGGACCAATTGTGTTTCCCGACGGACCGTTGCCACTTCGTGTTCTTAGAAAGCAGAACGTGGGAAGTTACCCCTAAATTTGAAATTGATTTTATATTAGTGAATGCGTTTGTGGTTTCTACTTTCAAGATTACTGCATAATCTTGAATTTTAATTAGGAAAGAGAGAGATTACCATTTTCTAGTATTTTTTGTCTGCTGACAATTTTGAAGGGCTTGTATGCCCTTTGTAGCTCATGTTTTCATCTTTTGGTAAAAGGCTCGTATTTAACCTTTGTTGTTACTGCCTTGAGAATGAGCTGTTATTTTACGTGAGTAATATATTGTATTTTGAGACTCAGATCGGCGACAAGATTCATTAGAGGGGCGAACTTATTTAGGCAAACCTTTTTTGACAAGGAATTCCCAAGAATCACTGTATGTTAGTCATGGTAATTCTTTCTTTACTGAGAATAATTCAGGGAATATTATCCTTGCTTTACGTCATTACGATTAATTTCTATGAGTGTAGAATCTTACTCGATCTGCTTGGTAAAGATACGGATAGCTTTTGCCCAAATGCATTAGTCTGTGTGCTGCTGCTGCAAACATTAAAAATTGATTTCAACTTCATGCAGCTAAATGAATACACCTTTCTCGTAATGTTAATATTGGCCAGATTGAATTATAAAGGCATATATTTTCGTAACTGACACTATTAAGTAGTGTAGTAAAGGATGGACAGTAAAATAGCAAAGTATAGTTTACTGATTTGCATGTTTCTGTTGTTTGTTGTTGAAACTTCTGTGCTTAGTTATAATAAATTGTTCACGCAAAAAGATTTCATGCTTATCTGTTGTTAGCCTACTATTTAATATAATGACCAGAGTGTGTAATGACAAAGTATTACTTTTCGTGGAACGGGAGGGCTTAGTCCACGGTTCAGTTTAATGTGTGCAACCTATAGATATTGCTTGTGTCTGAATTGGTGAGGGATATTGGAGTGCGAGGAGGTGTGGGTCCATTAGTGGTACAGTGACACTTCGCATTCTAATGTGCCTGACCCGGTTTGGGACCATATCAGTGGTAGTTGAATATCAGGACTGAGACCAGTTAGTGCGGTATTATTTCCAGTCCAGTTTCTCGTCCCTTTCCTTATGGCATATGATATTATTACATACCACAACGTCACATACTCTCGAATAAATGAATGGAAAGCTAAGAAAAAGAGTACCCCAGTAGATTAGCTCAGGTCGTAGTATTTGCACTATCTCACAAAAACTACAGACACACTTAAATTACATCTCAACGACGGCCTGAAGATGAGGCGAGAGCTCTTCCGAACCTATCCAATTCGTGTTGAAGCAATTACTAAAGAGGACGGCATTAAAGACCTTACTTTAGGGCGAATCATAATAATTGTAATTGGGTCCTCTGTGCGTTTAAAGTGGCTTTATTTGAATTCAAACACTTGACAAATATATATATTAAAGTTAACATCAAAACTTAGCTTAACATCAGACCCAAAGTACATAACTTCATTAACCCAATTAGAAAATAAAACACGACATGCATAATTAGAGTAGAGGATAAGAGAAGGATGAAATAAAAAAAAACAGAGCATCAATCAGAGATAAGTATGGCTGACATAAGTTCGGGTACCCTCCCACACCCGTACTCACAAGGCTGAGAGTCCCTGAGAAGTCTCTTACAAAAATTAATTACTGCAGACCTCATTCTGTGACCTTAAATTCGCAAATTCAATAAAATTCTTCTAAATGTTTACAGAGTGAAATTAAGTGAAAATTTAAGTTAAACGTAATAACTTAAAAAAAATCCAGGTTTTTGCTGGAATTCCAGGCTTTTTACAGGTTTTCCAGTCCAAAATAAAATTTCAGGTTCTCAAGGTATTCCAGGTCAGTAGACACTATGATCCCTTCACACATTTTCGAAAAAAATATAGAAATTAACTATAAGATCAACTTATACCGAGCAGTCGCTGCTTCTTAAATCCTACAACCTACCCGTACCTATGATGCTTCATGGCATCCACAGCTACCATTTTAACATCAGGAAATGCCCGAGGTAACGCAGTGAAATGAGGGGCTGCTAGAGCACTGAACTGACACCAACGTGCGAAGAACAAAAGGGCGACACAATCTGCTGGAGTGCTGCGACTTGTTATATTTGAGTCTGTTGTTAGAAGACTTGTTAGCACGGAAGAATTCACAACCTGAAATAAACAAAGGAAGAGTCAAATTACCTTGTCATGATTTAATTTAATATTACAGTTAAGATGACATCGGTCACGCACGACTCTCTCTCAAGAAGTTTTCCCTCATACAACTTACAACAGTCAGAGGGCAGTCCCGATGATCTGCCATAATATCTAACATTTGGTCTGGCCACATTGGATACATTTTAACACACGAATATGGCACATGGATCCATACCTAAATGGATTTTATGTTCAATTTTAATTTGAATCTTATTTATGACCTTCACGCATCTAAGGCTCAGGCCGGAATAGGGAAAGGATTCGGGAAGGTGTCGGTCAGGGCCTATGTTGAAGGTACCATCCCGGCATCTGTCTGGTGTGACTGAGAAAAAACCTGGAAAAACCTCAGTCAGGATAGTGCTTTTATGTTCAACACTTCGCATACGTCTTCAATTTTAATAATTTAATTTCGTATATTTTAGAAAGGAAGGTTCAGCGAACAGTTTTTTTTCAATCTAATCATATCTCTCCATTTCTTTTATCTAAGATGGGACAATCCTTTAACTAAGTCTAACCTATATGAGATGCTCTTGTGGACAACTGTAATACGTTGACTTAAAATAGTACTTATTTTACCATCTTTTTATTCCTTTACATCCTCCATCCGCTCAGAACGTCTTTAGTTGTGAAGAGGCGAAATATAGAACTTATAAGCGAATGTCGCAAGACTGAGAGACGTATGCAGACTGCTGATCTAACAACGTCATTGCGAAATGTTAACGTGTATAAGTTGTTTGCTCAAATCAAGGGGACCTGAGAAGTATCAACGAGTAATCCTCTTAAAATAATGTTTTCGCACATCTTCATTGTTACTGATAATGAAAAATGCTTTCTATTTTGACAAGTGTATCTGTTCTTCTCTTCCTTATATCACATACCCATCACCCTTTAAAACTTTTCGCTGGTATTTTGCCTTTTCAGTCAAGATTTGGCATTTGACAACGCAGTTGTCAATTCCGAAGAAACTAGTTCGTTATTTCGAAAAATCCATCTGTTGAAATACATGATTACCTCCTCTTTATAGATCTCTGGACCTCATGATTTGAAGAAACGAATAGTACAAGGATTTAACTTCGATCTGGAATCTATGTTCTATTTATTTAACATGGTAAATATTAAGACTAACTGCCTTGTCTCCCACTTAACCACTATAGCAATAATAATAATAATATAATGGTTTCCACAGTTGCGCATCAGTTCACACATGGCTATCTTTACTTTTCCCTCCCCCAATTACTCCGAACCTATCTTTCTCTCCCTGTACTGCAGCTTCTGGGTGGAAGTATTTCTCATATACAAACACGAAGAACCTGCTCCATTTTCATCACTTCTCCCACAGTCACTATCAACACTGCTAGTGGTCGGTACACCTAAATCCCAAGAGTACTTGCCACACCTCTAATGTAATATACATCCTAACCTGCAAGCTCTTTGATGCCTTTTATCTTCATAGCAGCTCCCAGCACAATTGCATCACGATGCTAGGTGGGCACCGTTCCACAACCACACGCCTTGGAAAATGTCCCTTGGCAGAGCCGGGAATCGAACCCGGGACACGATCAGCAGTCAGCAACGGTAACCACTAAACCAGC
>JAGDQP010055628.1:0-13101 GCA_022664845.1 Lepisma saccharinum
TGCACTTTCGTTCAGGTGTTTCCATTATTCTGATAAGCATCTGTATATATATGTTGTACCTCGTATGCGTATTGTATCGCTTAAAAAGTGACCCGACAACGAACATTCTTATGACATAATAAACATTCGATCAAGTATTGTAATCCATATTGTATTTTTCAGCTTTCATTAAGAATTCTAGTTACCTTACGTTAATAAACTCGTGGGGAAAAAAATGGCACTCAGATGTTAGCCAATGATAGGCGTTTCAGTTTGTCGTGACACACACAGTAAACTTATCAGCTTTAAACGAAATTCCTTCGTGAACTTAATCCAAAATCAGTGTAGGGCTATGATTGCAGGATCATAATCTGCAGATAAAGATAGTCAAAATTTCAGATTTTCTCTAAGTTGAAATGTCCGTTGTAAATTAGTATTAAACAGTAAATTTTTCAACTCGACGTGCTTAACTAATGAAAATCATAGTTTGAATGAAGTTATTTTCTACTATTGGGTTGGTGCAATTCAAGTGTCCTCCAGATGTGTCATTTGCAAATGTTATGTAAATTCAGTCAACATTACATGATCAAAGTATTCACCCTCTGCACTCACACATCGATGTCACTGTAACTACTACTGTAGTGCTAACTACTGTATTCCACGGAGAAATCAATGTGGATTCTATAATGCGAAGAAGCTGTCAAGCGCATGTCAGATTTTGGTTTGTGGCGGAAGAAGTGGTATTCCGTGAGAGAGGAGTCCGGGGAATTCAGTGGGTGAGGAAGGGTAAATGGTCAGGATGGCGAAAGATGTAATAGTAGGAGCGGGTTGGTCTCTGATGGATGCTTGAAGACAAGTCAACGTTGCATTTCGTGCAGTTCAGCACTGTAATGATGCGGAATGATAGTCTTACCGCAACAAACGAAATCATGATAAATTACAAGAGTGGACCATCATACAAACAAAAGCACCTTTTGTGGATTGAGATGTGCTTTTGGAGGCACCATGAACTTTGAGCCCTATATTATCATTGTGCTGATAATTTAAGGTTGTCGTACATTATCAGTTTTTCATCAGATGTGAGACTCTGGTGCAGAAATCATTCCCGTTTTTATCTCGGACTAAGAGAACTGCACTTCAAGACTGCGTGTCTTGTCGCCCGGTGTCACCCTCGTGCCCAGCTTTGTTTTTACCTTACCGATGGGATTGAGGTGCTGGACAACAGTGGTTAATGTATACCAAACACGAACACTTTGTCGTGGGTCTTCAGGAGCTCATACCACGGGGGTCATTTTCCAGTGTTGTATTACCAGAACGAAATTTCGCAAACCACCGCTGTATGATGTATCGCAATGTTCCTTTTTTAACAGCTAATATACAGCCTTACAGTCAGTAGATACACGGGTCTTGGTGATTTTATTACAAAACCGTGTACAAGTTCTTACGAAGTTACTAAAAGGAACGTCCGGAACCAAAGTTATTTACAAGAGTTTAAGTTTAAGTTATAACATAACTAACACTTTCTACTTTGTCGGTTCTCGCATCAAATGAGTGAGATATGGGATAGGAGTTTGCACTACCCCGGACAAGTAGATGCGATGGAATTTCTTCGTCTCCAAGCGAGTCGAGAGCGGACGTGTGTGTGTCTAGGTAAGGGTTGGTAGGAGCTTTGTCCTGGTCAGGCACCAGAGACAAATAAGAGGATTATACCTGGTCAAGCACCAGAGTATAAGGAGTTTGGCCCAGTTCAAGCAACTGAGAACGGTTAGAGGGAGAGGAGTGACCACCCGGGAGAGAGTGATGTCTGATGCCTTGAGCTGTGGATTTTTATAGTCCTGGGTTCAGGTGTGGTTCACTTAGTACCTCCTTCTGCGGCGCCAACTCAATCTTCTACAATGCCAACGTCATCTTCAGTTGTCTGCTTGGTGTTTACGTACATATTACGACATTTATTGTACACACGCTTTTGTTTACGTTATGAGTAGTACTCTAGTTTCTTTACATGTGTTGTAACACGTGGAATATTTCAGTATTCATTGGCGTATCTACTTCAAATGTGCTGTTAATGTTATTCGCCGCAGGTTGTCCAAAATGTCCCAGTTTAAACCCCTTAAAAGAAGCACTCACAGTTCACACCTACTGACAGACTGTACATGGATAGCCTGTCCTGGAGACATCTAATGGCGTTGTGACTTAGTACATGTGACTTCGGTGAATACATGCTTTCGGTCTGGAGGATGTATTTCCACTATAGATGCAATCGGACACGTGCATTGCGCCAAACTAATATACTGTATTCCTTTTTATGCAGATCGTGCAAGTCGTTTCGTATCAAGACACACATAAGGATTAAAACGACCCGTTTGTTTGCATTTCCGTTGCTGTATAGGATTCTTATGTAGATTTCAGATTGTATTATCTGTACTTTCTTGCTATTATTATTACGAGAGAAATTGAGATGAAAACTGCGAACTATTTCTTTATTCATATGTTCTAGAGCAAGGTGCGATGTGCTCACTTGTCAGTTCGTTTCCGGCGAAGGCGAATGACTCAATCTTTATAGGACCTGTTCGTCTCGTGCTGTTAATGGCTTGCTGTAACACTCATCCCATCTCGCTACGACTTTCACCTTCGATTTCATATCAAAACAGCAGCAACTCAGGCGTCCATTCTTCGTCTTTACAGATGGGAAGTTATTTAGCAGGGTACCAATATCGTGGGCACCTTGCAATGTTCTTATATACGGATATGGTGGGCAGGGTTAGCTGAGCTAACACTCGCGTCGCCTACCGCTTGTTTGCTGATGCGTCACTTTCAGCCCTTTGGTGGCAGTAATCTTTCCTAGGTAATCCTGCACCTACTCTCCGTAGCTAATCCGGACAAGGGGCGATCATCACACTACTCAGTTCATTCATACTCTTGTCTTTGCAACATGCATGTGGAACCATACTTACTTCTATTTCGTTCGACGGTACATTTTATTGGTTTCACATTTTAATAGGTTAGAAGTCTTACAGATAAACCCTGTTCTTCTTTCGCGCACACTTTCAAAGGTGCGGCCATGTATCAGCTTCTTTTGGATGACTTCGCAACATGGTTGAAAAACACAAACATTTTTTTTTTTTTAAAGAAAGAAAGAAAAAAAATGTTTAAAATTCGGGAACTTTTCGAATCTGTCGAGAGAAAGAAAGTGGAAATTTCCCCATTTTCTTTCAAAGGTATCTTCACGAAGAATGTTACGTGTGTTCGTTACGTTCCATCTAGTCGCCCGCACCCTCAGAATTAGTGAGTTAATGTCGGCGTGAACTGGCAAGAATGAGTGCATTTTCTTGATCCTTTGCCTATACAGGGTGCACCAGCAAACTTGGAGAGATGATAGTACATAACAAATGAGGAACAAAGTCGGTCACCGGGGTGGAAATTACTCCGCGTTTCGGAATTACAGGGTGTCGAGAGCATGGGAAGATTAACTTTACAGCTTCGTATTTCCATTAACAGTAGAGCGGATTCGGCATGCTATCATATCAACGACTTTAAATCAGCTCTATCCAAAAATGCATATGCCAAAATTAGCCAGTGGGTGTGCAAGGGATTTCACAAAGGAAGTAGGAAATTGGCAGAAACTATCTAAAGAAACGATGGGTCGAAATGAGCATGACTAGGACGACTTTCCAAAAAGTAACAATAATTCGTTTGCACCAAGTCGATATCTTAAGAGATTCCATATGCCAGGTTTGAAGTATTTGGCGGTAGCAGGTCGCATTATCTCTGCTGTTAATGGTATTGAAAGTATGAAGCTCTAAAATTCATTTTGCCATTCTTTCAGCAGTCTGTAGGACCGAAAAGTGGTGGAATTTCCACCACAGTGACTAAGGCTCTTTTTCTTTATGTACTATCATGCCTCGAAGTTTGTCAGTGCATTACGTTACCATTCTCTATATTTGTAATTGCCTTACACCTTTGATATGTAATAATTACCTTACACCGTGTTCTTTACAGAAACTGTTCATGCCAAAAGTGATGGATAAGCAATAGTAACTTGGTGATGGCAAAATATACTCAAGTTGGGAATTTTCGAATTGTGATTTTAGAATAATGAGTTTACCCTCCATTACTCTTAAAAATTGGGACGTAATAAAAAAAACTGCCCGTTCTATTGGTTTAGTTACAGGCGATCCTGTTGTGCAGGATTTCTTTCTTTAATTGCTGTTATAAATATTAAGAAGCACATTCACTCCATGCAAGGTATAAGAAGATAGGTGTAGTGTACTAAAATTAAAAATT
The DNA here is from genome assembly GCA_022664845.1 of Lepisma saccharinum. Taxonomy (NCBI): domain Eukaryota; kingdom Metazoa; phylum Arthropoda; class Insecta; order Zygentoma; family Lepismatidae; genus Lepisma; species Lepisma saccharinum. The sequence continues at coordinate 4,264 of JAGDQP010055628.1, forward strand.
AATTTCCGTAAGTTTTATATTTCGTTGTTTTAAATATGTTCAACCCCCGACGCATCACACTACACTACACTACAGGATCGGTAGACGATCTGTTAAAGCTCCAGTTTTTAATAATAAATTCCTATTTTCATTTGAAGCCCCACACTCCACCCCCTCCCTCTTACTATTACTTCAAAATTCACATTAATCTCACTATCATTGTTCGGTTTGTTACATTAACCTTCTATTTTTAATGTTAGGCTGGTTTCATTCTTCTTGAGCATTATATTTGAATCATATCCACAATAAATATTAAGCGTTGTTTAGGAAAATATATTGACTTTTATATATTTACGTTTCATTGCATACTTGTTTTTTCTAGCTGGAAGAGGTGTTTGACTACCTGAAGGAGGTTGAAGGAATGGCTGACGAAGCTGGAGATCGTGTACATAACTTGAATAAAGTATTACAAGAACATGTTTTCGTCAATAATTCTGAGTTAAAATCGAAGGTCATTAGATGACATTAACGCCATGTAGATACCTATATTTACTGTCCAGGTAACAGTGATTGATAATGCAGTGTTGAATTTTTTATTAATTTGTTTTTGTATTATTGATATTCTAGAGAGTTATAGAATGCAAGGTATTTAAACCTTTTGCAGTAAGCAGTTGTTAGGTAGATAGTGTTGTGTTCTCTGGTGGAAGTTTACTATATATTTGCATTGATCAGGATTTTGAGAGATATTTCTAAAACGACTGGGGAAAAAGGAAATTGTGTTTATTTTGTAAAGAAAACTAATGTTAGTTCTTGCTTCGTTTTCTAAAAGCATGTAGTAACGGAGAATAGTTTGAGTATATCTAACGAAAGGAGTAAGTTATGTGTGTATTACTGGTTTAAGATGAGTCATGTGCTTACAATTGCGCCATATTTTAAGCAATTTTAAGTTTGTGCGCCTGTAGAGCACGAATGGGCGTACTAATTATTAAACTTTTATTTCTTCAGCGTACTATTTTTTGTCTTTTGAAGATTTTTGCTGATAGTTTACAGACTGAACGTACCAAAGGACTAATTTTTATCCAGATCTTGACTGAAAAGTATGCGAGTGAAAATTACATATAGAAGTTGAGATTGTTTTAAAAACTCATATGTTAACTTAAATTGTTTGATTCTATTGCTTAGTTCATGTGCATATTTTTTTATTTAGTTTATGAGATTATTTTCTAATAAAATATTGAAAGTGGATGTATATAGTAAATTAGAAGACTTTAGATTTCTGCCATATTGTCTTCCGCATCGTATTCTAGTAGTGACATGTTATTGGCGCTTACATTACATGAAATAAGTATGAAAGAATGTTTTAAGTAATTGCACATTTGTTCTGAATCTTTATATATATATATATATATATATTTAGCATAACTTTTTGTGCCTACGTGTTGAGTAATATTCACGTGAGATGATGTGACAGCGTTGTTCTTATTCATTTTAGTATTTATGTACAGTTCACACAGTAAGTTATACTGACTTCTGAAGTAACCATTCTTTCCTTCAGTTATGGTATTTTTAAGTTATGTGATGAAAAGATGCTGTTTATTGCGTAGTTGTCATTGTATAAAATAATTCCAAATTATCTTCAAAAATCAACCAAGTGTTAATACAAGAAGGTGTGTAATATTAACATTGGTAAACATCACCAAGAGTTATATACATGAAGTAAACTTACTAGCGAAGAATTGAATTTTCTGAAAACTAAATGAGCCTCAAAATTTTGAACTGTAATAATAAAACTGAGATTTTATTGATATCCTAAAGTAATATCATCCTTATATTCAAGTGTGTTTAGCTGGATGAATACATTATTAACGTAATGATGAATATTGTAAAGGGGAGAAAAAAGATATAGTTTCCCCGGAAATATTCGTCAAAACTCATAAATAATTATATCACTTGACCCCAGTTTTTAAACAAGAGTTTATTGGGTTATTTCGGGAAGTCACGTATACACGAGCATCATACGAGACTAGGTGAGATTATAAAAGTGTCAGGTACTGCAAAAGTTTCTGTTGATCAACAGATAAATGTTTTTTGTGCGTGATCCGTATTCTCTTATTTCAATATAAATTTCACTTTTGATCTTTGTAGCACAATTGATTTCCAGTTTTATGTCTGCTATTAGATTCATGTTTACTTAGGCTTACATAGTTGCAGCCTATTCCATTTCTCTTCGTGATTTTGCTAGTTAACTTGGACTGTCCACCAAAAATACTGGATTAAGCTGCGGTATGGCTTGGTGCTCTTCTAAAGAGCTGCATGCCCTATAAATAAAGATTAAAATTTCAAATTCCGTGGCTTCAAGACAGCGAATTCACGCTGCTGGCGGTGGTTTCCATAATTACACATAGGTAAGTGGGTGAAAACGTGCGTAATTATTCAGAGACGCCCTTTTGTTGGATGAACATCTCATTTGTGCCCCACCAAAGAAACTGTAGTACAATAATAATATTGCTTCGAATAGACCAAATTAAAACTCGACCTTTAATGGATATATAATTTTGTAAAATCGAGTCACAAGGTTTAATCTTCGAAATTGTGTTTCTTAATTTAAATCAAATAGTGATATATCCTCAGTTAAGATGGTCAATTATTTTCATATTTATGGGTAACGTCCAGAAGAATGTATTTGCTGATGATATTCTCAATGTAATATAGGTGGTCTCACTTCGCGCCAATCAATGTATATGTCATGTATTTAGTGGTTCAGAATGCATATACTTATTCTGTAGTGCACTGTGTTACAATAATGAAGTTAGATTTTGTAGTCAAAAGCAGATTTTCAAATAATCGAAATACAGAACAAATGTTGTATTTGTGATTTCTTTTATTTTATATATTATGAAGTATTTTGTCTTTTGTATTTATTTAAATAAAACAGTGTGTATTTTGTTCCACTATCGAATTATGTGCTTAATTCAGCAGTTGAATCTAATTTTATGTAATGATAAAGTTTTTCTTTTTTCTTTAAAGACTTTGCCAGGTGTATGTTGTTATATAGTTGATGTATCTAATTTCATTCTTAGCCTGTGATTCAAAAGTAGGATCCTTTAAGTATTCTTTTTTTTCTGTGGCCAGTGTCTTGGTAATTCAGATTTATTTGAATACGAAACAAGTTTTTGCTGTAACTGTTCGTTTATTTATTTTTTAATCTTCATTGAATATACATCCACCTTCCCGAATCAAAAATTTAAATTCAAAGTGATCGAACGGTATTGTATGTTTCATATACCTATTGAAAATAATTTGTGCCAAGTCTTTTTGTGATAAATTATATAGTGTAGTGAAAAAATATAGTCTTGTATGTGAAAGAATAGATTGTTAAGAAACAGTACTAACGACACATAACAAGCTACGAAAGTCATTATTAGAACAATGTATTGTTCTGAAGTTTTATTTGATTTAGAAGGAATTTACTTGCATAAAGCTAATCATTGAGCTAATTTATGTAGTTTGTGATATGCATTGTGTCATTATGTTACCTTCATGGTGGAAAGAATTCCACGTTTTATAAATCCAAAAGATGAAGTTTACTTTCATAAATAACTTTATAATTTGGAAGAAGAAATTCGTTAATATAATCAGAAATCTATAGATCTGCTAGGTGACGTGTTTTTTTCACTGTATACATTTATTGCATATAATGTGGTAGTACAGATAATTATCGGTTGAAACAGTTAATCAGATTAAATCGAATCAGTAAAAAAAAGTAGCACGAGGTACATGGAAGGCAGACGTTACTTTTATTCTTGCATACACCTGCGATCTCATTTAGTGGCGTATTTATCAGTTTCTCAGGTTGTGTTAAATATGCTGCTATTTTTTTTCTTTCCTTGTGCAAAACTGTCATGAGAACATTCGAAGGGAATTTTATTTTTACTGTATTTAAGTAGTATACGTCGAAAGTTTTCATGTTTCAAGGATTTTTAAAATTACTTTTTTCTGCTGAACATCAATTTTGAGTAGTTGATATTGGGAGACATGTACTCATGTAGTTGTTACAACGGTTTAAACTTTTGATGAAATGATGATGAGTACTGCGCATAAGGGCCGTTTTCTGCCCCTCAACCGACTTGAATAAATTTTTTCACGTAATATCTAGACAATATGAGAGTTCCAATAATCCAAATCCTAAGTTCATACCACTTTCGGTTATCATGTAAAGCGCGTCTAAAAATGACCACTTCCGGATTCTGATTTTTATAATATTGTTCAAAATAAATTCAGATATCTTCGGAATAGCTTAAGCTACCAAATCCAAGTTTCGTTTGAAAGGTATTGATATAATAAAAATGTTGCAGTGTAAACCGAAAAACTATATCTTTAACCGTTTTGGAGTTGAAAGTTAATTTTCTTATGTAAACATTCAATTTTACTTATAAAATTCACCTTTTATAGGAAACTTTGTGTTGTTTAACCATCAGCCCCCACTAGTTACAAAACAATATTTCTCTCAAATTATCTTCATGTAATGTAGAAGAATATATTAAAAAAAAACATTTCGTAATTGATGGGGGCTGATGGTTAAAAGAAACATTTTATACTCTAGAGTTGAGTACCTCACGTAGAAGTATATATTTAAAATTCAGTTAAATAGACCGTCATATGTCTGAAAGTTCTTATGATATCCAAACCACATATTAAGTGACAACTACATTTTCTATTTTTTCTGTCTATCCCACTGTTCATTTTTTACATTTTCTTGTAAACCATTAGTTTTCTCCACAAGTAACTGCATTTTTCTTGCGATATATTCATCTGTAGACGTATCTCTCACAAACGCAGACCGATAGACGTTGCAAATGGAACACTATACGGACGTACTCTATATTACCTATTTGTATGTTGGGCATTACATGACCCGGAACCTTCCACTGCGTAACTCTGCCGTTCGCTGATTCCACCACCCACCGTATTCCTGTTACTATCGTTGATTTATTTGCCTGGAAGGTCGAATGTTGTTTTTGTCCTTTCTTCAGGAACTTGGGCATTTCAGATTAGAAACCTACCTGAAAACCTGTCAACGACGAAAATGTTTTCATCATGAAGACATGCTCGCATTTCTTCGATGTTGTTTTTAATCATGTGTTCTGATACTTTAGCATCCGTACTCCTAGAGTCAGCGAGATAAGCAGTAAATATTTTCTATTTCAAACACGATTGATGTTATCAACCAGAAACTTTTATTGTGATATGTTCATAATATCCGTACTTGTCCCACAAAATGTGGTTTGGATATCATAAGAACTTTCAGACATGATGGTTTATTTAGCTGAATTTCAAACATTTACTTCCACGTGAGGTAGTCAACTTTATAGTATAAAAAGATTCTTCTAACCATCAGTCCCCATCAGTTACAAAATGTTTTTTGAATGATCTTCTACATGACATGGAGATTCTTTGAGCGAAGTATCGTTTTGTAACAAGTGGAGGCTGATGGTTAAACAACACACAGTTCTCTAGAAAGAGGTGCATTTTAATAAGCAAAATTGAACGTTTACATAAGAAAATTATTTTTTATCTCCAAAACGGTTAAAAATGTAGTCTTTAGGTTGACACTAACATTTTCATTATATTAGTACTTTTTAAACTAAATTTGGATTTGATAGCTTAAGCCATTCTGGAGATATCAGAATAAATTTGAACAACACTATAAAAATTAGAATCCGGAAGTGGTCATTTTTGGGCGCGCTTTACATGATAACCGGAAGTGGTATGGTCATAGGATTTGGATTATTGGAACTCTCATTTTGTCTAGATATTACGTGAAAAGTTTTATTAAAATCGGTTGAGGCCCTTATGCGCGGTACTCCTTTAATGTTAATCTTATGGTTATGATCACAAGCACATTTAATATGTAAATGCAAGAGACATGTTAATTTGTGTAAGAGAAAATATGTTTGAAAATTACGTTTCGTTTATTCTATTTACAGTTTTACATTACAATGTTATGTCAGGCTACATGTCTCGCTTGTACAAACTTAACTACAATTGTATTTCTACTTTCCAATGGTTATGCTTAAGAATAAGGAAGTAAAATTCACATACCAGAATAAGATTGCCGCGATTCTGTTATTTTCAACCAATCTGAAGTTATGTATCGAATGTTGAGAGGCCATTAAGATTGCTTTACTATGTTGACCTCTTTCATATTAACTGTAGCTAGCTTTCGAAAATTACATTTTTTCATTGGAAAGTGGTTATATACGAGAGCATGTATATAACTGTCGAAAGCTTATACAAAAAGTAACAGCTTGACAATAGTAGTACATAGTCTGAACTAATTGTATTTACTTTCTCACATGGCGGTAGGATATTATTACTCATCCATTGCATGTGACGGTTTCCGATTTGAGAAAGCTTTTCTGTTTTTATACCAAGCTATGAAATATGAAGATAGTGGAAATTACATAGAGTTTCCTCTTCTTTGAGCTATCGAATCTCATCTGCATTAATCATAGTCCCAGTAGTAAAGCTCCCACCTGAAGAATAAAGAATGTTAATATATTTCAACACCTCATGATACTTTGCTTTAAGGTTCGTAATACTTAAATTTAGTTATGAGCTCACTTCTTTCGAATCTCGAACCTCTCACTTGAGTCTCCATTGCGATTATTTATGCTTCTGCCAAAGCAAGAGATTTACAAGTAATTTAAGTACTTTAAAGCAAGATATTTATGAATAATTTTTATATTAGGAAAATTAAATTTTTAGTGAAATCCTTTGAGTCCTATTTACAGATAGTTACTATATCGTGTGAACCTTTTTCTCAAAGAAAGTGGAGGAATCTGAGCTAATAAAAACTTCAAAATACAGAGGAAAACAATTATCAGATGAAACTGTCCTCATTAAAAAAAAACTCGGAAGGTGAGATAGCACCACGACTGTAATGCTAGAAGTCGTTCACAGCCAATATGGCGGCAGGTATTCTGACGTGTTAACTTTGTGTGATTTATATCTTATCTGAGTCTGCTACATAATTTGCGGCATGAAAGTATTGAGATATGGAAAGGATAGTCGATTGATGCTTGCAAGGATGGTAAACTAAAAAACTGAATTTAAGCTTAGACAGTTTAGAACTGAAATAAGACAGTTGCGGTACATCTAAATTAGTTACAATTTTACTCTTAACTATAGTTTCTACTTTGTTAAAATGTGGTTGTATGTCAACTAAGGAGAGAAAATGTTAAGAAACATGTACTTAGTATTGTGAGTTTCCACCACAAGTAGTGTTTTTGTAGATATGAAATTGTTATTCGCATTTTTATATGGATACGTTGCTGTTAATCGTCATTCATAGTTTATGCAAATTTCATATGAAATCTGACAATATCGTAATCTAAATGTGGATACAGTTGTTGTAATATATGACGTATGTTAAAATTTTGATATTGTAGTATACTAACATATGTTGTTGAATAATGAATAAGTATTGTGTTACAAAGTGTTGATCTGTGCGAGAGAAATGAACACAAGAGCACTAATTAAAACAAGTTCTGTAAAATGTGACTTGTGCTATTTATTTTTATTTCACCTTCAAATGTTTTGCATGTTCGTATTATCTTTCAGTAAAGTAAATCCGATGTCGTGGTGAGATTATTGGGTTCGGTATGAAAAATTGAGCTTCAGTCGAACACATTACACACGCATGACGAGTTTTGTGCTTAGTTTTTTGATAACCCTGGGAGAAATGAAGAGGAGATATATGGCAAAAAGATTTTCATGCATTGCAGGCGTCTCAATATATGATAATAGGACGGAAAAATAGAAAATAAAGAAAAGAAACGACGCGAATGTGTGTAAGCAAGCAACAACATACCTATTGGAAAAGTAAAGAAAAGAAACAATGACTCTGCAGTCTAGATGTCTAGGTTGCTGGCATTCAGTGCTGAGGGTCGTAAGATCGAATCCGCTCGTCGTCGCTGTCTTTTTCTTTCTAAACTGTAAACTATTGTGAACGTTTAATAAACTCATGTAGACGAAGACGCGCCAGTCGTTGCTTAAAAAGAAGTGAATCAGGGAAATCGTATTACATGTCTCACAATATTCTCCCTAAGCTATTATCAGTGAGCTGAGTTAGGTGAGCGTAGCGTGAATGGATAATAAAGTGGTCAGATCATGGGCAAAATGTTAGAGTATAGTGTCAGGAGATGCTTTCTTTTTTAATGGTTGCTTCGTTATATTCATGAAAGGGTCTAAATCAATCTGACTAATTTCAAGCATACTTGCTTTTCAAAATTTACTAAAAAGCCAAGAAAAGAATTTTCTTAGTAAAGATCTAATAAATCTAAAGTTGAGCAATAAAATGAAATCTTGAGATAGGAGCACACGAACTTCACAAACACTACAGAAAACTTTAGTTCGTTTCGCAATTGCGTTTTCAACTGGTAGGAAGGAAAATGGACAGAGCGGACAGGTGCGGGAGTGGTGTTAAGGAAACGCCATATTGCCAATGATGTTGGGTGACAGTGTGGCCAGGTTATGGAGGCGGGAAAACACTTAGTGGAGAAGAAAGTGCAAAGGTTACTAGGAGCAGGTTACTATCCGAGCAGCCTTCCTGAAGAAATAAGAGGGTAAAGAATCGGAGAGGAGGGTAGGAAATAATAATAATAATAATGATGATGAAAATGAAGGGGAGAACAAAGAAACAATATAGAAAGATATAAATAAAAGTGCAACTAAAGACGGAACAAGGAAGAGAAAGGAAGAAGACGACGGCACTGCGTTGCAAGAAGTTACAGGCAGTTGAGGCCGGGTTCATGATTGGCGGAAGGGATGGAGATGTACATCTGTTCCCATCTCTTT
>JAGDQP010055629.1:0-13101 GCA_022664845.1 Lepisma saccharinum
TCTAGTCCAAAATACATGGTAATGAAAGAATCACTTTAACGTTAAAAATTTTGTGACGTCATTACAGATGATTACTACGTTATACAAAAGACGTTCTGAATAAGTCTTGAAAATACAAAATATTGTTATAAAATATGACTTTTTCGTTGGAGAATAGTGGCTGGAGTTGAAACCAAAATTATCGAACCATGTTGAATAAATTAAAATTTACTATTAACATGAAAACGGTACGCAAATATAGTCGAGCCGACATGTTGCTAATTTGATCAAGTAAGGAAAATATGCGGTAGCTGTCAAACATGGCTAACCGGGAATTTCGAATAGATTTGGAAAACTGGAGACGAGAAATTGGCATATGACTTTTGAAATCTAAGGAACTGATATTTATAATGTAAGAATTCGGTTAATAGCGGCCCCATACTGAAATTTAGAACATATTGTACATACTGATAAATAATCTCAAAACCAAAAATAACAACTTTGATGAGGTGAAAATTCCGAAATTATGATGCTGAAAATCCTGATAGCACTTATATCGGTTCAATTCTTCTTAATACGATTTAATATATTGCATCGGAATAGATGAAATCAGTCGAAATCGAAAATTATGCTAAATTTAGTGTTTACGTAGACAGGGCTTAGGAAGTACAGGTGACAGAAAACCCAGACATCCACTCGTCTCGTTTTAAAAATTGAAACTGAACTAACATGGCGTGGGAGAGCAGTTCTCCCAGCAAACGGAGAAGAAGGCTGATTCACACCAATCAGCAAAAAACAAGTCACGAAGCATTTACTAGGGCCAATCAAAAACAAGCGTTAGATCCAAGTCATTGCTGCGTGACTAACGAAAACCTGGATGGATAACGATTAAAAATCCAAAGCAAAATCCAAACGGAACACGCTCAAAGAGTCTAAAACCAACCAAAGAGAATGAGCTAAAGAGAACACACAGAAAGAAAACAAAACGGAGACTAAGAAAAAATAAAAAGGAAAAAAATAAAAATGGAACAGCAACTAGGCTGTTACAGTATACCGCCTTAAGAAAAAAATCATTAGCAATGTTTACCACTCATTATGGAAGGTATACGGAAAAGAAATAGAAACAAAAAGATACAGAATTCATTCTTGCGGTTTTGTAAGACCTTACATGAAGGAAAAAAGCAAATATGGACATTTTCTTTACTGTGTAATGCCCCTAAAGAGTCATGCATTTCGTTGCAACTTGATGCCCTCCTCGAAACTTTAAGAAGACACAGTTATGAGGTATACATGTATTTTCTAACACATATTATTTATCTTCGTCCTACCTTCTCTTATTCTTAAATAAAGAATTTCGAGGCAGAAATACTTGGTGCTAAACAAAGCAAATACTAAAAGAGAAAAGGTAAATTAATGGGGAAATACACAAAGGAAAACAACAAAAAGTGACATGAAGGAAACGACGAAGAACAATCCAATGGAAAATAGCAAGGACCTAAGAGAATAATAATGGAAGCCCAAGAGGAGGGAGAAGCATGCTAGGAAACCCATCGGGAAGACAGTTTGAAAACAACTCAAGAAACAGCAAGGCGGACGGTAGCGAATTCCGTGGAATTTGTGGTCTCGTTCGTCTGAAGCGCCAAAGGATTAACTTTGATCCTCAAAATGTTACCAAAGGAACGTATCTAGGAAAAGAAGCGGCTACGGAAATCGAAAGAACAAGGAACAAGAGGGGAAGAACATGGGAAAAGCAAAATAGAAGATCAAAAGGTGCATTGCATATAATGGCACTGCGAGATTAAAGAGAAAGAGAAGGTAAATGAGATAGGTCAAGGGTCGTGTCATCAGTAACTTGAATCGTAGTTTCTCTTCGTAGAACTACCCTCTCTCTCTCTCTCTCTTATACACACACACAATTGTTTAGTGAGAGATAAAGCGAGAGGGGGAAGGAAGCAGACGTGCACACACCCAGATTAACACATTTACTTCAACACGCAGACAAAATGAAACTCCTTTTCCCTCCACAGAACACAAACTTTTGTGCAGATTAAAAGAAAACAGAACTTTACATTTGATCTCAATACGAATAGATAGAAAGAAGAACATTCCCAGAATTTAATTTTCCACTTCTTAATCTACCTTACCAAAGTTGTAGGACCTATCCTCAGAAACTAAACAGTTCTTTTACAACGTTAAATGCAATTTACTCCCTCGCGTCAGATAATTTTGAATGTGTTGGTTGTTTGATTTTCCTCAATTTTAGTCTTGAAACGATACTTTTTTTACAAAATGTTATTGGAATATTAATGTTTTTCATTTCCAAGAATTGAGGAAAGTATTCAAACAAATACACTTTGCATTAATGTTTTGAAGGTTGACATGTTTGGAAGTTCTACAGTGCGAAGAATGTTATTTAAGTGAACAACAATTTAATTTTATGAAAAGTTGATATATTTATTAAAAGGAAACTATCAATTTTACATATTAGAGGTTTCTTGTCCATGTCAACAGCTTAAAAGAATTGATAATTACAAATTTACAACATAAGCAACAATTTCAAGAAGTGTTCAAAATGATTATTAAATATTTCCTTAATTTAAATGGTTGTTAAAAAATCATGGAATCTAGATAAGAATTTATATCCGTATACCGTGTCAGCCACTAACTACTTCTTGGCCTCCTGCTTCAAATCGTTTTTAACGATAAAGCAAGAGCTGAGAAACAAGAAGAATTTAAAGGGAGAACTGAGTACCTGAGGAACACTTGCAAAATTGAATGTTTAAATTTATTTTCTAATGATGTAACAAGACGGTAGTTATTCCAGTTACTTGATGACGCTATATGCTTGAAGAGAAAACTATACAGTGTGCTAAGCAAATGAAAACTGTCGTGATTCCATTTTCAGATAAAGCTTGTTTTACTGACTTGTGTTTTTGTTACTGCAAATCTATATCCCATTCTTTAACGCTTCTCAAATTGCAAACTTTCGGGGTCGACACTAAAGCTTACTTTAGCGTAAACTTTGTTTTACTGAGAGAGCAGTTCGAAACGAATACACTACAGGTATATCTGAATATACTGTATATCCCGCGAAACTTTGTTAAAATAGGTCAAAGGTAGTTGCTAATTGCTGCCATTATAAATCATATTGGGAATAGATGTTAAATCGAAATAACACGTGCTGGTTATATTTGTTCATACACCCATGTTGTTAAACTTTATTTCGCAGAATATAATTATATCGACTCTAATGCAATGCAGTTTAAATATGTTGTTTATAAATAATAGTAAGGGTGAAAGAACTACTTATAAAATTAATTTTAAAAACATATTTTAGAAAAGAAATAGAAACTACCGGGTAGCAGACAAATATCTTATACAATCTCAAAATGACATGTTTTCTTAAAACGGTTTGTTACAAATAACTTGAGAAAGTTTAGTAATTGTAGAATTTATAAGCAAAATAATAAAAGATTTCAGAATAAATATAAAAGTATGGTATGGAGGATTGGTTATCTTACATATATATATTAATTCGGAACAAAGTAGTTATACGCTTGATTTATTTACCGTTTACATCTGAATGTTGTAATATACTGTATATTTTTTAACTCATTTTTCTGATCCTTCTTCCACCCCTCGGCACCCATCAGATCTTTTCTTTTCTTTTCTTATGGAGTATTAAACATTTTTTTGTTTCTTAGTAGAGAATGAAAAACGGCGTCCTCCAAGAGTCAGTTCTCAGCCCCTAACACTACCTCAGTCAAGCGTATAAGTAATCCTGCCCTCCTATTTCTTTTATTTCTTTTGTTCCTCTTTGAAAAGACTAACAAAATTAAGGGGAAGACAAATGTAACAGAAAATATGGTAAGGAATAATATAAAGAAGAAAAAGATCAGAAGTGGGAGATAGAAAGCTTAAGAAGAAAAATAAATGACAAGGGGAATAATTAGTAAAAATGAAAAGTCTAACAAAAGACAGATAAAGATCATAATTTTAGCTGCAATTTTCCTCAATAGAAGATTAAAAGAAAAGAAACACCATTAGACGAAAGAAGAAAAAGGACTCACATGAGTATCTAATGAATGGACTTTAGTACTCAACTGGGAAATGGAGAGATAATGGCATGGAAAGTATACGGTGTTGGAAAATCAACACTCAATTATTTTTATCATATTGTTTACATTTTCAGAATTAATGCTAAAAGCAAGCATACTGTATTACTCACGCCATCCGATGTTTGTAAGTTCGGGATATGTAAGTGGAGAAATATTTCTTAACAATAATGTTACGTGCAGATGGCAACACTGCATGACTCCTGACCTAGAAGCAAGAGGCTTGAATAGGCTCTACTGTCTATATCAAGACATAAAAGTTTCTAATTGTTTATTTAGACCATTTTGAAAGTATTTAGATATTTGTTAAATGTTGGCATAGTATGCGAACTTCCTCCTCAACTAGTTTCTCGCTTACAGTCGCTACATATTTTCATGTAAATAATAAATAAGATGTTCTATTGGATTAGATTAATCAAATTCACATGACTAGTTGAAACTCCCAGTCTCTGATCTAAATGGAATATAACATCTAAAAACAAGAAGAACGTACAAAATGATGGTGACAACTATTCATTTTTTAAACATAAAAGAATTGCGTGTACTCACCTGCTACGAGGAGAGTCGCATTACGGCTTCTGGCTTCTCCAAATTCGTTTCTTGCTACGCACCAATAAACACCACCGTCTTGTTCTTTCTTACCATTCGTCACTTTGAGAAAGAAAAGCGACCCCGTATTAAGTAAAACTCGATGAGACTTTGGGTCTGACGCAGCTGTTTTCAAAAGTTGTCCGTCTTTGTACCATTCAATCGTGGGTGTTGGTTCACCTTCCGCATTGCAGTTTAGCGTCACAGGGTAATGCTTTGGCACTGTGGCATCTGTTGGATGTTCTGTGATTCGAGGGGCTTTGAAGTGACCTGAGTAAATAGAAAAACGAAACATGTTAGTCAATAGCAGACCTAAGAACGCATAGAACTCACTCAAATACGAAACAAACACTTAAATTTATGTTATAAACAATGTCGTTAATAATTTCTTAATTAGATGGAAGATTGAAACCTTTTTGTATTGTTACTGCTGTAATTTTATACTGGTAACACTGGCAAGGAATATGTACACTTCTTTTACATTTTAAAGGTGTCTGTTAAACGCATTAGATGAATCAATCTTTGATCACATTTTGAATACCTTTTCCATATCTGATTACTTTTAGAATGCCTTTTGTGCATTATCTGAAAAGTGCAAATCTAAGCTCTTCTCGCAGCTAAGAAAAATGTACATATGCTTGCGAGTCTAAGAAAACAACCGTGATTCTCTCGATAATAGTATACTATTATATTAACAAACTGAACCACGAAGTATACGGTAAATTTGTCATTTTCCTTGTTATATTCACTCTACATTGCGCCATTTACAGTAAATTATCTCGCACTTAAAATAAAGCAATATACTTAAAAATACTTCCGTTAGTTACCAAGGAAATTACCGAAAGAAAGCAAGTTTATGAGAAAGAAATGTCTTCAATAATTTATAGTACTGTATTTCCAGACCAGTGCACATGTCCCTAACTAGTAGATAGACAATTATTCAAACGAACAGAAAACAGTCTGAGTCGGAAACTGTATCAGCGTATTGTGATGACATTTCTTGTGAAAAATAGCGGAATTTGGAAGACATTCACGGAAGGATTTAAACATTGTGTTGGGAGAGGAGTGAATCCGCAGAAGTTATTCTAATATCGTGGTGAAAACTCCAAAACGGTCGATGATAAGACGAAAGTTACTTCAATTAGTTTCTAAGCAAAAGTACTGAAAGGTAGTGAAAGCGTTGTGGTAGTGAAAGGGTAGAAGAGGCAGTTTGCATTGTTCAATTCTAAGAATCATTTTATTCGAAACTCGAATAAAGTCTCTCTCTCTCTCTCTCTCTCGTTCTCTCTCTCTCTCTCTCTCTCTCTCTGTGTGTGTGTGTGTGTGTTTGCCTTGCAAGAAATAAATAATGTAATATCAATTTGAACTGAAAAATAGCTATTAGCCCAGTAAATAAAGGTTTGATGTCGTAAGAAATTAGGGGAAAGCAGAATTTTGGCAGTTGTGTAGGATATATGGTAGGGATCACAAAACAACAAAGTCCCGACCTCTCCCCCGCTTGCTTTCCCCCCACCCCCCTCAAACATTGCAATGACAGTACTTCATTCAAACGCTTGCAGAGTCCAAACCAATAAGGTTATTGACTTGATTCTTTTTTTGTTTTCTTCCTTAGACAAATATCTAAAAATAATGTTCAGTGTATATTTTATGCTTATCGTATAGTTTTGTCACAAACGTAAAAAAGTAACAAAATGGACATAAATTTATAATGAAAGGAAATATAAATTATTGCTGACTTTTTATCTTTATGTTATTTGCAAAATTTCTTCGAATCAACTTACAGATAACTTAAAAACCTTTAAAATGATGTATAACAGTATATACTTTTAATGAATGATAAGCCGAAAAGTCAACAATTGTAAGCACTGACAACGGCGCGCGGGTTAGAGTGTGGCTGGCGGGCGGGAATTGTTGGCGGTTACTCAGTATTACTCATGTTTCAACGTGTTTGTGTATGTTTGCGTCTGAGAAGGGAATATTATACCCGTCAGTATGTAGTTGGTCGGCGATTCGTATTAACGGTCATTGTGTCTAGAGCGTATTTACAGTTGTTGTGTCGATCTTGTGAATGAATGAATAGGTAGCAAGTGAAAATGATGAAGTTAGTATCTGATCGTGATGTAAGTATTGACGGATTGTATTACTAAAAAATTTAATTTCAGTATATTTAATAATGACTGAATTTACCAGAATATGTATTTTTTTGTAAAAAAGAACTTGAAGATAGTGCAGTGACTGTAACTAAAGGATTACAAACTATCATAAGAACCTGTATTGAAAGGAAGGATAGTATCCATCTAGCATTACGTAATGTAAATATTATAAAAGTTCATAATGAATGCAGGAAACAGTATACTAGGCCCAGCAATATTAAATCCGCTATAGTCTCTCTACAACAGGCTACTACGTCACAGCATTGTTTAAGGGAATTAGAAAATAAATTTAATTTTAAGCGTGATTGTGTGTTATGTGGGGAGAAACTTGATTATGACCCGAAATACCAGCTAAAATATCGTAGGCAAATACATCACGTAATGACCTTAGAATTCAAACAAACCATACTTAGGGCTTGTGATAATAGGGACGATGAATGGAGTGGTAAAGTTAAGGCTAGACTGTTAGATGTTATTGATTTAGTCACCGCTGAAGCGCGCTATCATGGTGATTGTTATAAAGAATTTTGTAAAGTTAAGGCAAGTGAAAAAAAAATAGGGCGACCACAATCAGCTGATTCTTTAGAACAATTCAATTTACTGTGTAATTATCTTGAAAACAACAATGAATGCCAGTTTTCAATAAAAGAGCTGCGAGACATTGTAATTGACATAAGTGGCGTTGTTATTAATTACACAGATCATTATCTAAAATCTAAATTGTGTGATTATTTTCAAGATCGGTTGGTAGTGCACAATGTATCGGGAAGAAAAAGTGTTTTATGTATGTCACATACTAGTCATATGGTTCTTGACTTATGGTATAAAAATAGAGAAAAAACTGACGAAGAAGAACGTAAAAGGATAGTACGAACAGCCGCACAAATTGTCAGGGAAGACATCCAGAAAATGAAGTATGATTGTGAACAATATCCAAATGAAGAGGATATTAGATCTGGTTCCGATCATTTAATTCCGGAAACCTTGAAACTATTAACTTCTACAGTATCGAAAAAAAAGATCTGAAAACGAGAGCCCTGACATTCGTAGAAAACGTGCTGTTATCAACCATGCAGTAATTTCTGCTGTAAGGCCCAAGTCATTCTTGTCTCCAATACAGACTTGTTTGTCCCTGTATTTGAATAGGCTTTACGGATCGAACTACTGTCTGCATTAGGAGTTTGTTCCTCATATTACGAAAGTGATAGATACTTAAGATCCTTAATTAGTGCAGGTTCCCCAGTTATACAATGTGACGCCTTTACGCAGTTTGTATTTGATAATGCTGATGTGAACGTGAGGACTTTGGATGGTTTTAATACATTCCACGCTATGGGAGGAATAGCATGTATAACTCCATCTGCAAATATCTCTGTAACAACCGAAGTGCCTAGGTTAGTAGACGGATCGTTCCATATTTCAGGGGGAATACGGAAACTTTCATATGTAAAACGGAAACAGAGTGGGCTAAAAAATATTATAATAGATGATTTGACTGATATAATAGCCTTAAGAAAAACCAGTGTAAACACATCATCTATCATCCATCCATTAAATCTCTTACGGATTAGTGGAGTTAACTCCCAACCAGGTTGGAACGGCTTTATGCAAGTATCAACAAGCAACGAAGCAAGTTTCGAAACGACTTATGTTATGGCAATTCCATTTATTTGACATTGACCCAAACAATACATCATCCGTGTACACAGCTTTGTGTTTTGCTTCCGCGCAATGTAAAAAAATTAATCAAACATGCATTGTAACCTTTGATCAACCCCTTTTTCTAAAGGCAATGGAAATAGTATCTGGTGCTGAAGACTCATCTGCTTTATCAAAAATTATTCTAAGGTTGGGAGGTTTTCATTTACTAATGTCGTACCTAGGATGTATTGGTCGAATCATGGAAGAAAGTGGAATAGAGTCACTATGGGAGACTGTCTATGGAAAGTCTACAGTAAAACATATGCTCAGTGGTCATACTTTTGCTAGAGCGGTTAGGGCATATATCTTAACAGGTGCTGCTATCGTTGAGAAAGTGACGGAAGAAATACACGATGAAATATTTTCTCATGATATACAGCAAATATATGACAAACTTACAAACAATGAAATATCTCAGGCAACTGCGAGTGCGGAGGAAGCGGTTCAATTGTTTATCATAAAATTGACAAACCACGTTAACAGCATGAAGTCTGTGAGCAGAACATCAAAATTGTGGCTCAATTTACTAGAACTAATTGACTTAATGTTAAAGTTTATTTTAGCAGAAAGAACGGGAAACTGGGATTTGCATTTAGAGACAACCGTAGATATGCTTCCCTATTTTCATGCGGCAGGTCATCTCCCTTATGCTAAGTCTGTCCATTTGTATGACCAACAAATGCGTAACTTGAAATGTAAACTTTCTAAAAAAGAGTACGAGTTATTTACGAAAAATGTTTTTTTACTGTTAGAAGGAGTGACAAGTTTTGGTCTGGAGTTTGAACTGGCATGTGTATTGAGCAATCATTAATGAAGTCAATGAAATCAACAGGAGGTCTTACCCACGGAAGAGGGATTACTGAGAGTACTTTGAGTAAGTGGGTGCTGGGAACTCCAGCATTTTTTGTAATCAGTGAGGCCTTTCGAAAATTCATTCGACTGGATTATCATACGCATGAGCAACTTGTGGAGTTGAGTGAAAGTCGTCAAGCTAGAGACAAACGTGACTTGACTAAATTTAGGGATTGGATAAGCCAGCACAGTCCTTTTGCTTGTAACACACAAGAAGTATTCAGCCTGTCTACGGGTTTGGTGTCCGATTCTACCGTTAACTGTGACAGAGCAAATGAAGTCGGAATGGCAGCAATGGAAAAGATGGCAGGGAAATCTTTTGATGATATCAAGCTTCACAGAAAAGACATGGTTAAGACACAGGCAAATTATAAGGCTATCAAAGTAAGGTCTCAAGACGTTGTCATTAATACACAGCATATATTTAACAGGATTATATGCATTTGTGACAGCCCTATGAAACTGAAATCATATTTCAAGTTTGAATTGGCATCACACCCACCATCATTGTTTGAGGAGAATTCCTTATGGAAAGGCACGAAAGTATCATTGATGAAAGCATTTGAAGCTGGAATTGTTGAAAAAAGATTCGAAACCAATGACACTGCTTTTGTGATAGATGGCGGATATCTATTACATGCAGTTGTTTGGGGGAAAAACAGTACTTTCAAGCAAATAGTAGCAAATTATATAAGTTGTATAATCCGAAGATATGGAAAGAACTTGACAGTAGTATTCGACGGGTATCCCACCTCACCAACCACGAAACAACAAGAGCAACTTAGGAGAGCACCTAAAATTTCGTCACATACAATTGTATTTGATGAAAATAATGTTTGAACAACACCGCAAGCGGCGTTTTTGGCAAATTCACAAAATAAAAAAAGGTTGATCGAGGCTTTGAAAACAATCTGTATTGCCGCTGATATAAATGCTGTCTCACCAGAAGAAGACGCTGATACTCTCATTATCGAGCAAGCAATAAAATATTTACAGAATAATGATATAACTGTTGTAGTAGGTACTGATACTGACCTGTTGGTACTGCTTGTGGCACTAGCTCCTGAGACTGACAGGAAACTATTTTTCTGGAAACCTTTGCCTTTAGAATCAGTGGGTACAGTTTATTCTGTTGATTTGCTTGTTCAAAAGTACTCTGATCAGCGGATTCATCTCTTATTTGCCCATTCTATCACATAATGCGACACGACTTCTGCATTTTACGGGATAGGAAAAATGAAGGCAGTCAATCTAATAAGAGCATCATCCGGCGCGATGTCCCAAGCTGAGTGGTTTATTAAACCCAATATGTCAAAAGAAGTTCTTTCAGAAAATGGAGAACGTTTCATTTTGAGTACGTACAATTTATCACAATATAACAATCTTGATGAAGCAAGGTACTTTAAATTCGAGAGGCTAAATGCAAAATTATCATTGAAATCTAATTTTGACTTGGCCAAGCTTCCACCAAGCTCAAACGCTGCAAGGCAACATGTATTGAGGGTCTACCATCAAATTCAAACATGGTTAGGTAACAAACTCCCAGTGGAAGAGTGGGGTTGGGAATATCAAGAAACCAACAAGTTGAGGCCAGTACAAATGACAAATCCAGATGAGCTACTTTTATTAATTTATTGTAACTGCAAGACGCCATGTGTTAATGCATGCAGTTGTCGAAGAGTTGGGTTTGATTGCACATCAATGTGTGGGAGTTGCAATGGAGTATATTGTACCAATATTTCTACAGACGATCCAGAGGTGCCTGAAGATGAATGAAATTACTGTGTTATGTGTAATATATAGTTAAGTGAGTTATTAATAGTGTTTTTATGGGAAATTATTATTCGTTCATATTGTACATTATCAGTTAACCTTTTAATATTTGAAGTGAGTTTGTAGTTATTAACCTCACCATCAACCAAATAATGTTTCAACTGTGAACTGACTTTCATGAAGCCTCTCCCCTACTGTTGCCGTCACATGCATCATGGCGTGCCTAGTTTATTAGCCATCTACGGAGCAGCATTTATTAAAGGTGAGCCTTATTGGATATCATTTTAAAGGTTTTTAAGTTATCTGTAAGTTGATTCGAAGAAATTTTGCAAATAACATAAAGATAAAAAGTTAGCAATAATTTATATTTCCTTTCACTATAAATTTATGTATATTTTGTTACCTTTTTTACGTTTGTGACAAAACTATACGATAAGCATAAAATATGCACTGAACATTATTTTTAGATAATTGTCTAAGGAAGAAAACAAAAAAAAGAATCAAGTCAATAACCTTATTGGTTTGGACGCTGCAAGCGTTTGAATGAAGTACTGTCATTGCAATGTTTGAGGGGGTGGGGGGAAAGCATGCAGGGGAGAGGTCGGGACTTTGTTGTTTTGTGATCCCTACCATATATCCTACACACCTGCCAAAATTCAGCTTTCCCCTAATTTGGTACGACATTCGCACTTTTTTTGTCTTTATTGACTGGCCTATATTGATAATGCAATAGCAAGTTAAAATTGAATTTTTAATGTATTTTGTTTAAATGACGAGATACTTAGTGATAAGCAAGAGTGCGTTATATATATATATATATATATATATATTTACTTTGCGAACATTTGACGTCCATACATTGTCGTTCTAGCATTACATTTGGCGTCCACGAACAATTGGCATCCGTATATCGGACGTCAAATTGTCGCCCCATAGAAAAAGTAAATGTATATATATTTTTTTGTTTCTGACACATAAATTCGAATGCTCTGTGATAATGGAGGAGACAATTTAAAGATAATAATTTTTACTATAAAATTAAAGCTTCTAGAATAAAATAAAAAAAATCGACTGGATGCCAAATTGATATATTTTTTTTAAATAATATACATTTCGTAGTTCGAACTTCTGCCGGTAGGAGGACTACTGTCAGTTTTGTATACTTTCTAAGAATATACACCGTACATTTTAAGAACATTTGACGTCCACGGGTTTGGCAACATCGCAGTAGAACTGAAGCGAATATATTCCGTACAAATACCTAACAATCTGGCATCTTTCCGTAACCATTGGTTACTTAGAGGTTCAGTAGGGAGGGAGATACTATATTGAAACAATGAGGACAAAGATGTTGGCAGTCATTGTCTTACATTGTCAAAGCATAGCATAAACAAGATCTTAGAAGAAAATGTTCCTGTATTACTAATTCATTAGTTAGCAGTTATTTTTTTCGAAAGTGTAGCTTAACAGTAACACCAATGCTCAATTTACACCGATAAACACCAATGGGGGGAAGGCGCTCCGAATCCCATACCTCTGATCATTTTCATTAGCCTTACAACAAAACAATCAGGCAACATACGTATAATTGTATATCTTAGAAAGATATAGATCACAAAAATGAATTTTAAGTTATCTTTCAGAGGCGTAGCCTAAGACTACTACTCCCCCCCCCCCGTTCAACGGAAAATTCTTTATTTTTTGTGCCATTATTTGAACAATTTAACAAAGAAAAGGTTTCGATTACTTACCGAAATGTCCTAATTTATTTAGTGGCGAACTCAGAGAGGGAGCATGGTGGCCACGCGCTCTCTCCAGGAAAAATGCGTTATATTTCAATAATTTTAATAACAAAAAAAAGGAACACGATTTTTTCCTAACCAACCTAATTTAACGTGTTGAGACTCGAGACCGAGACGAGACTGAGGTTTACAATCGAG
>JAGDQP010055630.1:0-13101 GCA_022664845.1 Lepisma saccharinum
GCCATAGACGTCATATTCTACTATGTCTATGGCAGAGCTACCTAGCGGATGGATTCAAAATCATATGCTCTGAACAATAAACCATTAGTTTTAGCGCAGCCAGAAATGAGGAAGCGTGATAAGTCTATCTATTATGAGGTCTATGGTTTTACTATGTCGATTAGGAACTCAGAATGGGACTCCCTGTATCTCTAAAATGAAGAGAATTTCTATCTTTCAAAGTTTGTTCTAATTTGAATGACCCTATGTCTAGACTTTGAGAAGGTAGTTAACGTACGAAGCGGGGCTTAGGTGATATTTATATTTTACACAAAATACAGTAATACAATTGAAACAATTCCAGGTCTATAGCTCTACTGATTGCTTCCCAATTTGTGCCTAAAAATGCTGAATGTAAGCTAGTCGCAGATGATGTTTTGACTTCAACTGTTATTTTCTGATAAACGCACTTTCGCGAATTTAGGATCAGTTCTACAATGGATGGCTAACTGAGGCCAAGTCATATTTTGGTCAATGAGAGTACGCAAAATGAGACTTGACCTCAACTTAACCCTGGCCAGAAGCTTAGCCATCTGGCTTCTGACCCTTAGGATCTTTTTCGTGATACAGACAGTTGTGCATTTGTAAAGAAAAATGTGCTCTAGTGTGACTACGTGCTATATATTGTAATACATAATGTTTCATACGATATATTTACTATAATGTTTTCTACTGTATATAATACAGATAGATAACTTTCCAAAGTTGACTTGACATTTTCAAGATCCACCAGGGTTGAAATGCGCCCTGAGCGAACTTCATATTTATTACTATTGCATGACACGATAACAGAATTAAGATTGGTTTTCTAACCTAACTGGTCTTCTAGTCTCTGATTCGTGTTGACTGGCACTTCCTTGAACTTGTTTTGGCTGATTTTTCTTGTTTGCTTGTTCTTGAGATCAGTGTGACCTGGAAGGACTCTTCTGTAAAACTGGTCGATGTCCACCTGATGTTCTATAATCAGTACGGAAGAGCAGAACATTTCTTCATTTGCAGAGTATTTAAGAGAAGATGATTAGACAGTGGGAATTCCTCAAATCGACACAAGGAAAGAAATGTTCCACATAGCAATTTTAACCTGAATCAAAAGTGAAACAAGCTTATTTTGATAAGTGGTACAATTTGATGCAACCTTAGCAAATCAGTGAAGAAGGTTTAAACAAGGTTGAATCAAACAGGTTAGTTTATAAGAATCAAGGTTAAATTAGACTTGACAGGACAAAAAGGAAAAAAAATAGTGTACTTCCTTAAAAGAATAAAACCTTGCACAGGGTGGAATCGTTTCGAGGACCACTGGTACACCAATCCAATGCTGTAGCCACCATACCACGGAATCACATGCCCTAGTTTACTTTCCAAGCGTTATTTATACTTAGTTCATCAGATCGCAAGAGACGTCTGTAGTAAAAGGGTTAGTGATAGCTTACGCCGAAAAGATCGTGGCACGTGATGAGACTTCATTGCACTGAGATCACACCAGAAGGACAACGAAACAAAATTAAAACGAATTTCAAGATTGACAAGCTTTTTTGCATAACTACTTGTTCCAACAAGCTTGAATTAGGTTAGTTATGAGTATGAAACAACTTATGTTGTGCCAAAAAGTTTGTTTATAAAATTCAACACAATATCAAGTGTAACAACCTCAAAGCAAGTGACTATCTTGTTGCAAGCTGACATGCTATCTGGGTTATAAATGGAGTTTATAACAGTTTTTGGGGAAGCCCCTGAAAAAAGGAACTCGATCAATGTTGAGTTCAAAATTTTGATCCTTACAGTTCAGTTCAAAATTTTGAATTTGAAAAGAATAACGTATTATGTTCAAGTTCCTTTAAAGAAAGGTACCGGTATTAATCAACGTTCCGGCAAAACTGAACTTATTACGATCCAGTTCTTCGAAAAGGAATTTAGCCACATAACAGGAAAATACTGAACTTGTCTTGTGACATTCAAGTTCCTCAGAAGGAAAGAAATGTCCAAGAAAAGGTTTATGGTCATGAGTTAATGTCCAAGGGTGGTGAGCCACGTCATAGCTCAGGCACTCGACCAATGTAAGTGATTTGAAATCACAGGAAAAGGAACGACTTTGGCAAAATCAATTCATCTTGAAAGGGAACGTTTACTCGTTCCTCTTTAAAACGAACTTGAATCCGTTCACACACACTAAATCAAAAGAGCTTTTCGAGTGAATTTTGATCGGAGAAAAGATGAGAAATTTCCGGTCGAAAAGGATGAGATCTATGGTAGTCCATTTCGATGGGAACGTAGACATATTTTTAGGTGAATTCCCAACTATACAAATAAAGTTTTCATCTCTTGAACACGAAAACAACGCATTAAAATGTTGAAAATGTAAAAAGACGCAAAAGGGAATATTTATTTATAAGCAGTAAGAAAGAAAAGTACTGTACTTATGAATGAAAAAGAATAAAAATCTTAAACTCGAGGAGATTTGAAGCCGGTACCTTCCGGCCAGCTATCCAACGTCTTAATCTCATAGGTGGCCGTCCAACAGCATTAACACGCCTTCGAAACGGTTTGTCTCGTCTCGTCAGGAACTTGAGAATAACGTTCAAAGAATTCTTATACATACTGTATCTTACTCCTGACGTCCTCTGATATATTTTATCTCACAGAAAAGTTTTGAAGTTTTCTGTAGTCATTTTTAACTAAACGCAACGAAATAAATTTTACAATATAGCTTAACCTTCGCAATAAAAAATGGCGGAGAACAAAGTTGAACAGTACCCACGATCACTCTAAAAGATGAGAAATCGCTCTTTCAAGTTTGAAGAATGAATTAGCATCCAAATGCATCGGTATTCTATCCATTAATAGAAAGAGCACAGTTTCCATCCAAAACGAGAAGAGAGCGTCTATGTTTTTGGAAAGGAGCTAATTCCAACGAGAAGTTCCTCAACAAGCAATTCGTTCACGGAAACGCATTCCCATGAACTCGATGCTCCCCAAGTCTGGAGCTTGCCTCCAAATGTTACATTGCGTCATGACAAATTACGCAATATCTGGGCAAGTAATCACGTAGCACGTATTAACTCTTTGCACCCTAAGCTTGGAGCAAGCCTCCAAATGTTACATTGCGTCATGACAAATTGCAATATTTGGACAAGTAATGACGTAGCAAAGCGCAATCAAAATTTTCTCCAGCAATATTGTATTTCAGTAAACTTAATGATTAAAGATAATAGCTTAGAATGGATTTCTATGTGTACCAACTGTGCAATGTTAATTACTTGATAGTAAAGTTCTTACATGGGAAATCCCTTCTACGCTTCATTCCCTTAAGCCTCTATTAACCACCAATGATTTTCTATCGACATGTCTAGCTTCCTAATTTTATACCATTTGTAATTATTCCTATCTCTAGCTAGGAAAATACGCTTTTCTACATTTCTTTAAATAAAGTTTCTTCTTGTTTCGGTCCGGTTCATACCTTTCAAATTATGACTATTTTTTAAAACACAGGGTGTTTTAAATATTTTGTCAACTACAAACATGCGCATGCGTATATCTAGATAACTTAATGATATGTTATGAAAGAATGTTCACCTGGCGTTCACTGACTCCTATGTATGGTAATTTTAATATAGGTTAAGTTTTACTTTTGGGCTTTGTATTTACCTAAGAAGCTCAATTAGATCAAGTAAAGTATTATGCTGGCTGCTTCAACAATACTGTCCATGTAGACTTTTCAATTTTGTAAATGTAAATAAAATTATTGGATGATTTTCGGTAGAATTAAAAATAAAATATTTTTTATTACTCTCTTGTGATGAACTCAAAACTCAATGATTTAGGAATCACATTAGATCAAAGATATAATTTAAAGGACATATTATTAAATAAAGTTCTACAGTGTTTAATCGCTGTGATTGTTGAAAAGAAATTGCACAATTATCTGGGATTGTGATTTAATTCTACTGGTAGTGTAGTTTGCACAAGGCCAGAACGTAGTACGGTTTTCTGGAATCCTTGTACACCGTAGGTCTTGTAACTTCCAGGACATGTGCCAGACAATTCTTTCAAGTCGATTTGAGGTCTTTAAGAATACAGATCCTAATTCACGATTTCGGAATTTTAAATTTCAATGTCTCGGAGAAACATGCTAATGTATTACTTTTCAGGAAATTATTGGATAGTTACATGTAGAACTCAACTACTAACTTTATCAGTGGTGGCTCCACAGGAGAAGTTGGTGAAGTACAACTTCACTTGTTATTTTCATATTAACTAACTCACTCTATGGCTTATGGAACTTGCAAGTTCATCGCCGCAGTAACAAACGTTTGCCATTAGATTCTATCCTGGGCAACATCAAGCCTGTTTTGATCACGAACACCTACTTCTCGAAGATCTCTTCTAATATTGTCCTCCCACCGACGTTTCCGTCTTCCCAATGACCTTCCATCCAGCCTTCCAACCAGGATAGAATATAATCTTCGTTTTTCCCTAAGCCCACCTACATGGCCTGACCACCTTAGTCGTCGCGATTTCATTATTTTTACATCTGGTGAATCGTACAGTCCGTGGAGTTCTTCACTATGCAGTCTCCTCCACTCTCCAGTAATCTCGTCGCGTTTCTGCCCGTATATCTTTCTCGAAACCTTATTTTCAAATACACGTAAATTATGTGTAGGGTCGTACTCGAACTTTTGCAACCGTAAAGTACGCGTATTACCGGCAGAATTACCGTTCTATATATTTTCAATTTCAGTTTTATTCAGTTTTATGTTAGAAGTTTTTGGACTGAATAGAAACATGCGTTGCCCAATGCAAAGCGAATTTTATTTCTTCCGTGACCTCATTTTTGCTTGTTACGATGCTCCCAAGTATTTAAATTTATTTACTTTCTCTATGACCTCATCCCTAGTTCTTATTTCCTTGATTCCCTGTGTTTCGGCTTGTTATCATGTATTTTGTTTTCTCTATGTTTACCTGTAGACCTATCTCATTGCACGTTTGTTCTAAGACAGCGATGTTTCTTTGTAGGGCATCTATATCGTCCCCTATTAAATCTACATCATCCGCGTATACGAACCGTTGATTCAAACCATTCCATGATAGTCCCTTTTTGTCCCCTTTATTTTTTTAAATCGCATATTCTAACGCAAAGTTAAACAGTAGTGGTGATATGGTATCACCTTGTTTCAGTCCGTTGCGAATCTTGAAACTATCTGACATATTACCTACCCGTACTCTACTTATGGGGTCACTAAGAGCCATCTTCACTATTTGAACAATTTTTTTCGGAATTCCAAATCGTGTCAGGATACTGTATAACTTTTCCCTTTTGATATAATCATATGTTATCATAAAATCAATGAAGAGCTGGTGAACCGTCCTATTGTATTCCCATTTCTTCTCCAAAATTTGTCTCATGTCGAGAATCTGGTCCAACGTGGATCTATTTATTCTAAATCCACATTGGTGATCTCCAATTATTTCATCTACATATACACTTAGGCGTGTTAACAGAATACATTACTTAATACTTTGTAACAGGTTGGAAGTAACGAGATTCCGCGGTAATTATTACAGTCCGATTTATCGCCTTATTTGTAAATCGGAACTACTATCGAGGTTTTCCATTCTTTTGGAAGCGAATCCTTTCTCCATATAGCACTTATCAATTTATGCAGTTCTTTGATTAGTGCCGTTCCTCCCGCTTTAAATAATTCGACTGGAATATTGTCTATTCCTGGTGATTTGAATTTTTTCAATTTTTTTCATCTTCTTTCAATTTCTTTCAAGCAAATACCAACCACTACAGTAACGCGAAACGAAACGCTACACGCGAGTTCAGAAACAAAAAGTGAGAATATCTGACGCAGAAGATAGAGGAAAACGGCAAGACAAATAACATGCAAGATCTATACAAAGGGGTAAATTCTTTAAGAAAGGGTTACTAGCTGAGGCTAGGAATGATTAGAAATGAACGTGGAGATCTTCAGGCGGATCCGACTAAAATTGTCAATGTGTGGAAAAGATATTTCGACAAACTTCTTAATGTACACAACGGGGAACAAACAGGAATTTGAAATCCTTACCGTAGAACCGTGGATTCCAGAACCTAGTGAGATTATTTTGGTATGAATTAACTAAATAAGCATTGACAAGTATTAATTGAGCTAGAAAGTCAGCCAACATCATGTAAGCTCAGATAGTGGCATTATCAGTATCCTGTCTAAGCCCAGAAACTCCAAAATAAATGTTAACGAACAAAGGTAGTATTAACGTGTTTATTAATGAACGTCTCGGTAGTACTTCACCAATTATTTGTGTCACGAGGCGCCATTGCTAGAAATACACGTCACATTCTGACCTCTGTACTGTAACGAAAATGTACTAGAGCTGGTAAAAATTCTCCCTTATACAGAGAACATGAGAGAAAAATAATGAGCTTTGTCTGTTTAGGTTACATTCATATATGATAGTTACAAGATGTTAAAACACTTTTTAACATAGTATATGTGCTGTATTTCGACACTTAACACTATTGTGGACGTGCGCGAAGGGGTGAAGTTATTGCCAGAGCACGGAAGTAGAGGAGCAAACAGGAGCATACTGAACACCCTTGGGGTAGACGCTCAACGTATAAGCAACAATTTCAATTCTTTCTTGATTAAAAAAAAAAAAAAAGAAAAAGATCCATACCTTGTCTTCAACTTTCCATAATTATTGTATAGCTTCCGCGACTGTTGACACTTTAGATTGCAACAAATCTTCAACTTAACCTTCCGTCAGTCGCAATCGTATTTGGTAAAAGATCGGTCGCAATGTAGCAAAATGATACATTTCATTTTGACTCAACTGTGTGTTTAGCATCAACTGTGGTTAAATTTTATTACAGGGCAATTAATTGAATTTATTAACAGTGCATACGTCTATCACTTAAATCAGTATGTAGACCTACCAAGTGGGCAAAACTAAATCGTATCCTTTAAATCCAAATTATCCTACTTTTTCTACTAATCCGGCACCCCCTCCGATCCAGAAGAGGCCTGATTACTGAGACTGTACTGTTGAAAAGTTCTGGATTCAATAAAAAGAATCATTATCCTTTGCAAATTTAATGAACTTTTTTTATTTGGATATGTGAATTTACCTTCGTCTGCCTGTGCCAGTGCCATGAGATCCTTTGGAAGAATGGGGCAGTTTTGAATGATCATCTGATGTTTCGGAAACTTGTTCAAATTCGGAATTTGTCCTACGCGAACGCTTCTTTGCATGCTTTAATGCGGACACTGATTGAAATTCTTTCCTGAATAAAAAAAACTTTGTTAAAACTAGGAATATGATATCGTACTAAACACACAGTGGCTCACGTTTGGTGCAGTTTCAAATACTAAATTTCGAATTTTTCTCGAATAATAATAATAATAATAGTTGTTTAGTGAGATTTAGCCTAATAACAACACTGATGCAGTTTGACCCTAAGTTCTTGTTTAAATTCCTATTCATTAGAGCTCCGCTGATTCACAACAATCCACCCACAAGTCAAGAAAATAAACATCAAACCTGTCTTCACTCGCTCCACATACCTTCCCCAACACAACAGTCAAAATTCACAATTACCATAAGCCAACTTCAACTCCACAATACCAAGCAATGGATAGTTCCACAAATTAAACCAAAGAATCATTATCCTTAGTTCTTGTTGAGGTATAGTAAACTACTAAAATTCTGTAAGTCTTTGAGCTGTCTGTTGCACGTACTTCATGTTCTACTATCTAACTACAATCTCCACTACACACCCTATTCTGCACACCAGAACGGCTTGGGCCACAATTCGCAAAGTAAACAACAAAATGTAATAAATTTGTGTTAGTTTCAAAAGGGTTTAAATCACTTGCAAGCTATACTCACCAAGTGGTAGAGTCTGATTTTGATGAAAATTCAAAATACCTAAGTAAACCTTCAGAGCCAAAATTATAGTCGCTATAGTCAACAAATAACGACAAGATCCGAGAAAGATGGAACGTAGAGAGCAAGTAAATCGAATACAGTAAGGAAAACGCCTTTTCTTTTACAAGCCGTTACAGAATTACTATATATTGAAAGCAAATTGCTATTAATGGATACTGAACACGAGGTGATACATGCTGGAGGGTATGACGACAATGACCACCATCTTGACTCTGCTTCAAATTTTTAAAATACTGCAGTAAGTGGATAATGACTAGAGACAGGTAAAAGCTGTTTTATTTAAAACAACATCATCATCAACAACAACAACAAATCGTTTTTCATAACCTTAAAAATAGTTTTCTCATAGTGTTTTTTTTTAGATGCCGAAAAAGAATTAAAAATTTCACAGACACACTATGTTTCGTCATTTTGTTATGCTGCGTTTAGTTATATTCAAATTCAATAACGTCGGCACAACAACCGTGGACACAACCAAGCAGTTAAGTTGGATTCTACTAGAAAAGGTCGATGGAAGAGCTCGAGTCCGGCATTCTCGACATCGAACGAGACTCGATTTGAAACAGTATGGCATTCTACGCTGTAAATGTTGTCTGCTACTGGAATAAAAGCAATCCGTTTTTTTCCGTAAAACAACATTTTGGACTGTAATTGTAGAAAGTAAGTTTGTAGGGGAAATAATAGCTTCATTCGTTTGAATTGAAAGAAGTCGCGTAAAATGCTGAAAATCGTTTTATTTGCGAATTCAATTCTTGTTAATTTGCCACTTAGGCTGCATTACTCGGCTATCAGTGATTTCATTTCTTAAAATTACCGATATTTACATTATTCGAGCATGTGAATTTTACCTGCCTCTAATCATGACTCATGAGATACATCAATCCGTGCAAGAATGTTCCAAGAAACCCTATGCCGACAAAATGACTTGTGAAATTGATCTGGATAATATGTGAGTTCAATGATGAAAAAACATTTTCTGTTGAAACAACTGAAGAAACGAAAACCATATAAGTACAGAAGAGGTACCACTATGTTGCGAATATGTGGAAGTATAAAGGAGAATTAGAAGATTAGATTTGCGCCAAAACTAACTTCATCATTAGGTTTCTTGAAACATTTCAGCACAGATTGATAGGTTACATGGCCCGATTACTATTTATAAATTTTGAAGCACAAGTCAAGACGGCCGCTTCCAAGAGAGCGGTCATTGTCGTCATACCCTCCAGCATGTATCACCTCGTGTCCAATAGCAATTTGCTTTCAATATATGTAACGGTTTGTAAAAGAAAAGGCGTAATCCTTACTCTGTATTTGATTTACTGGCTCTCTACGTTCCATTTTTTCGGATGACCTTGCCTGTATTTTTTGACCATATCAGCTAGAATTTTGGTTGTAAAAGTTAACCTAAACACCGTATCCGCACATGAATTTTCATCAATATCGAGCTCTGCCAATCGGTGAGAGTCCATTGTTAAATCTTTCTCGTGTACTCTATATGTATTTAAATAAAATTGCTCAAGAAAATATTTGTAAGATAACAGTAGTAAATATTATTTATGTGAGGAAAAGTTTCAACTATCTAATGTAATATTTACTGTACGAATATTACTAACAACAAACCAATAACCTATAAAAATCTCACATTATCATTTCTCACGTAAAAATACAATTCAAACTCGGCGAAAAGTAGTTTTTAAAAAAATCTTGGTATAACTTTTGGCTATAAAACTTCAAATTTATTTAAACAAGGATACGTATTGAACCTTAGTTGGAATGTACTCTGTTGGGAATAATCTCACTACGAGTAAACCTTAGATACATAATAACAACAAAGCACTACCAAGTAGATATTACCGTAAGTTTTGATTGTTTTCCTGTAATTGACATCTCCTTTGTTCGTGGGGCTGGATACCACAATTTTAGCAGAGTTATGGGAATCAAACCAGGCAAATAGTGTAATAGTATGGAATAAGGTTAGGCCCACTTCCCATTATCTTCTTCAGCAAGTAGTGTAATGAAGTTATTAAGAACAAGAATAAGATATATTCTTGTATTCCTATGAGTTCCGTAAAATTTCTATAAAGCGTCGAAAAAAAATGGCTGAAGCGAAATAACTCCTCTGCAATGAAGATTGTTTTAGAAATTACAAGAAATCGAATCAGGATTCAAATTATCCAATATGAACTTCAGCAAGATAATATCACGCCATTTATAAACCTCCCTTTCTGTTCTGAGTTATTCTCGTATGGACTAACTAATTCAACGGCTTAGAAACTCGCAAGTTCACCGCCGCAGTAAACAACGTTCGTCACTAGATAGTATCCTGAGCAACACTAAGCCAATTTTTATCACGGACACCTATCTTTCGAAGATCCTTTCTAATATTGTCCTCCCAACAACGTTTCTGTCTTTCCAACGCCCTCTTTTCATCCGGTTCCCCAAATGCGATGGAATTCGCCTTTTCCCACGTCCGAGTTACATGACCTGGCCATCTTAGTCATCATTATTTCATTATTTTTACAATATCGGGGAAATCATACAGCCTGTGGAATTCCTCATTATGCAATTTACTCCATCCTACGGTCATCTTGTCCCCTATATCTTTATTAAAATTTTAGTTTCAAATACACGTCATCTGCCAGGGTCGTTTTCCAACTTTCGGGGCGATTAAGTATTACCACCAGAATAACTATTCTGTACATTCTTGTTCAGCTTTCTTTGTTTGAAGCTTCTGGACTGAATAGAAACATGCATTGCCCAAGCTTAAGCAGTTTATTATCACATCCATGACCTCGTGTTTGCTTCTTACGTATGCTCCCAAGTACTTAAACCTGTCTATTTTCTCTACAATTTGATTCTTACTTTATCCTTTGTGTTTCGGCTTATCATAATTTTGTTTTCACTACGTTTACTTGTAGACCTATATCCTCATAAGTTTCTCCTAGTATATCGGTGTTGCTTTGTAGTGAATCTATATCATCCCATATTACATCAACAGTATACCATCAGCATAATCGAACAGTTGGTTCAAGCCGTTCAATATTAGTCTATTTGCGTCCTCTTTTAATTTTACAACAACATAATTTAACCCTTTAAGGGCCAAGGCTGGGCCGCAGATGCCCACTGTCAATATAAATTGCTTTTCATTGTGTGAGATTTACGTTTAAAAATGTAGAAAAGAATGGTTTTGTATCGTAACTCACAATCAAAGCAAGAGTTACAAGGGTTTTAAGATTTCCAGTTATTTTTGCCCCTTTTTTTAAAAAAAAGTATATGAAACTTTCTTGGCCTAATGAGGCTCACCCTTGGTCCAAGTAAGGACTCTAATGATTATGAATGACAGTTTTTCTCTTCAACACTATTTTTAAAAAAAGTTCCAACAATGTTTAATAATTAATAAATGACAATAATTTAAAGAAATATTAGTAATGCGAAGAAACAGCAATTTAGTACTACAATTGCACTCTGTATTTCTTTCAGTTGTTTCAGTATATATGTGGCAAACATAGCACTAAAATATACCATAAATACGTTTTATCGCATAGTGCTTGGCTTGTAATTTAGGTACAAGTAACAGTGAGTGAATTCTCATGGACCATAGAAGAAAGTGGGTTAAGGTTGCAGAGAGATAACAACCTGAGGGATAGAGGGAAACTCCCCTAAAGAGATTTTTAAAAAATGCTTTTTCCCGAATTTTCCCTACTGCTCATTTTGTTTTAGGGACGTTGGTACATAATAAGGCCAAGATGTATAATTCTCGGATCAATAGTTGCATAGATATAGCCCGTGACTAGAAATCCTTGACTAGTCAATCAGTCAAATTCACTGACTAATTAAATTGAATTATCCTTATCCCACCGAAATATTGTCATTTAGAAACAAATTATACCTCGTTGGAATCATCTTGGACCGTGTTTTTCATATCTCCCTCACGGTTTTGCTTTTTTCTTCCATTGTAAACATTTGGCACTGAAATTTACTTTTAAATTATCAATTGAGTGCAAAAAAAATACCGTATTTAAGTATAATTACAATGTCAATACAATAATCCTTCCAGGACCACTTTGGTCTCTCATGTAGCATTCTGAGCTTGGTTCTTGTAGGGTTACTGCAAAGTTGAAGAGTAGCGGTAGCGCTTTGCATTTTAATTTAATTTCCTTTATTTCAGCAGGCGAGGTTCAGCTAATAGCTGTTCTTCCACCTAACCCTTGTCAGATCATACAAATGAAAATACACAAACAATAATTGAAAAAAGCAAGTACAAATACATAATAGAAAAAAAAACGAATTAAAAAACGTACATGAAAAGAGCCTTAAAACAAAATAAAAACATATAAAAGTTAAATATACAATGATAATCATTGAAGAAAAAAAGACACGCACACACAATACAAAATGGAAACGTACATAAAAGTGTCTTAGTCACACAACACTATAAAAACATATGAAAGTTAAATATCACTGGTAGAAGAGCATAGCCTTTGCTGATTAAGCAAATATACACTTAGAAGAGTTTTAAATTCATTTAGCGTTTTTGCACATGTAATAGCATTTGGCAAGGAATTCCAGGCTTTCGCAGCTGATACAGAAAATGATCGAGTTGTTTGTGTGAGTTTGTATCTTGGAACATCATATGTTGACCTATTACGTGTAACGTACTTATGGATACTAGACCTAGAGATAAGTTTTCCATGGAGATAAGCGGGTGTTTTCTTGTGAATGATGTTGTGAATTGTGCAACAGAAACGAAAGAACCTTCTTCGATACATTGTCAAAATATTGTTCTCCTTTAATACAGGGAGAATATGTTCGAATTTACGAAGGTTGAAAGCAAACCGGATGCAGGAATTCTGGACTTTCTGAATGGATTTTACTTTGTTGATTTGAAGGGAAGGACCATATACGGCATCACCGTAATCAAACAAGGGCATAATTAGTGTCTGTATTAGATACAATTTTGTTTTTGCCGTGAGCAAGTCACGTGATCTATATAGGCATCTTAGGTTATTTAGTGCACGTGAGCATACGTTAGCTACATGAGAATTCCAATTAAGATTTATATCCATTAATAATCCAAGGTTTTTAATACTAGGTGAATATCTGATGGTATAGTTA
>JAGDQP010055631.1:0-13101 GCA_022664845.1 Lepisma saccharinum
ACCCATACATCAAGCTTCTTTGTGTATCCAGCCTTATGCAAATGGTTCCACACGGTTTTTTGTGCAATGTTTATCTCTTGGGCAATCGAAACAGTGCTTACATGACGGTCGGACGCGACAATGTCCATGATTTTATCGACATTTTCGACACTTGACCTTCCAGTGCGTGGTACATCTTTGACGTCAAAATTACCGGAACGGAATCGACGAAACCAAAATTGCGCGTGATTGACTGTTACAATATCAGGACCATAAACACTATTCACATTTGCAGCCGCCTGGCTTGTGTTTTCACCTTTATCGAAGAAAAACTGTAAAATATAGCGTATTTTCTCTTTGCTAGTGTCCATTTTGACGCGCGCTCACACAACACTGAGTCAACTCATCACAACTATCTGAACAGTGTTTGTAATACGCAATCTCATCGTTTGAACGCCATCTCGTTGAACCCGATCGGACTTATACAACGCGAGATACAGATCACTGAAGCCATCTATTGGCAAAATAATGGATTACTTTTTACTACACCAGATATAAGAAAACCGCTTAATTTCTCTTTATCTGCAAACATCGTGGAGGACGACTTTTGTAACTGCAGGTCTTGATATCTGGTATGACTCCTGTTGTGTTTTGCTTGCAGGAAGCACATTTTAAAACCGACGAATCTGTGACTTGTAAAAATTATACTCTCTGTCAAACAGATTTTCTAAATGATGGCCGTGCTTGTGATGTTGCCATTGGAGTCATTTACTCCATTGCTCGACACCTCTGACCGTCGCCACTGATTTGCAGGTGGTTGCTGTTCATATCCATCTACAGCACCACGTTGCTGTACTTCATTTTTTTCGGGGAGAGGACTTCACTTTTCTTGACCTTCAGAGTGTTTTCCGACAGCTTTCCCAACCCATTGTTCTCGTTTTGAAATTGAACTTGAATAGTGTTCCTTGGGATGTTGTAGGCGCTGAGCCGCGCAGTAGATTTGTTAAATTTTTTATTTACTATATTAACTTAACCCCTATACTGCCAAATTAAATTTTGAGATTTACTCTCAGAAGTTCCAATTAAACTGTGAAAAATCGTAATTTTTATTTGAAAAACTTACTTTCCTATTTACTTACCCACCCAAGCCACTGAAAAGGAACGTTTTCCACTAATGTCGATATTCTACAAATATACACTGTTATAAAACGTATTTTGTGCCAAAAACGTGTAAATTTTGAGATCCTTTTTTCATGTAAAATCGTTTTATTACGTCTTTGTACTTGACAAAAGAGCACATAAGAGTATTGCCATAAATATTGATAGTCGTCGGAAATACACTGAAAACAACACATCATTATTATTAGCAGTTACAATGTAACGAATGAAAAGTAAAAAATTATGGAAATTATTTTGTTGCACCTTTCATATCTATTTTTTTTAACATGACGAAAGAACATTTTAAAGTATTATTTACCATATATATATATATATATATATATATATATATTGATAGCCGGCGGAAATACTCTGAAAAAGCACTGTATTATGAGCAATTACACTGTAAATACGAAAAGAGCGTAGAAAATTGTGGAAATTACTTTGATGTAAAATCATTTCATTTTATCTTTGAACTTTACGAAAAAACACTTAAAAGTATTATTTTCAGTAAATATTTTTAGTTGGCGGAGATACTGCCCGACCAGCGATGTTAACATGAGCTTCCCTAGGCCATAGCACAATTCAAGGCACGACAAATTCTATTTCCCGCCTTTATGACCTAGGTCGAATGTGGCAGCAAGTAGTTTTAAAATTAGAGGTCATGGACTAAAGCTGATCGTGGCAGCGGACGGTAAATAAATTTAGTCGGCTATAGTCGATAGGGGTTAGTATTATTAAATATCAATGCTAATACTAATTTTAGTTTTGCAAATGTTACTTATTCAGCCTTTGACCTGTCCTGTTCTTGAACCAACGGTTGAATGGCATGTACATGGATCGATATGATAGTGACCACTTACCAATTATTTTTTAGTTTGTAAGTCTGCAATGAGAAACTACCGCATTGGCATCTAAAGTGTTCCAACCGGAGCATATACCAAACAGGAACTCAATTAATTGATCAAGGTGATTTTTCTAAGAAATATTCTGTTAGATATTTCAATCAACGAATCTTACAACCTTCCAGACGTTCCATCCTTCATTCTGACCGAACACCACGTCAACGTGCCGCTCCCTGCTGTACCTACAAGGTGTACCTGTTGTAAGAACGACGACAATGTAAAAGCGCTTGACATCTTTCAGTTCTTATCCTACACAGCCAGATTTGAACACAGTTCGACAGTTACAAGCTTACGTTAGACGTCTCTAGTAACAGAACAGGCTTTCTTTTCGTAAGTGTGTATCCTTCATTGACTTATTTTCGTGAGTATGTATCCTCCATTGACTTACAAATGTCAATCCGAGACGTATTACAACGTGTCAGGCGTCTACATGATAATTGTCTCAGAGCCTTTAACTGCTTTGAAATATAACCAGTGGTGTGTTTAAGCCCTGGCGGCGCCAGGGCACTTATTTCCATGGTCTGGCTCCGCCAGGGTACTTTTTTCAGGCATAATTTAATTTTCCTTGGATTTAATTTGAAATCAATGGTTTTGCTCAATCATGTGAATGTGAAACTAATTTCTGATCGAACATATTCACTCAAAAAATACAACAGTAGGTTGTTTATCTCAGCCTCGAGAGGAAGGGAATATTAGTTCTGAAGGTTTATGGTTATGTTATTAGCGAGGGCAGGGTCACTGAAAGCCCGTCTAGTAGTGGCAAAGCAATGAAATAATTCTTTCGCGGTATTTGCAAGGCATCCACCCTTCAAAATAAGCTTCTTTTTAGTAAAAGTTTCATCCGCCTGTTATAAATATTCTCTTGTTTCGAAATTCTTTTTGCAGCAAGTGTATCTCAAACTTCGTAAATGCAGCCATTCAACCGCTACATTTTGCTGAACTGAACAATGAATAGTCGCCAAGAAACTGTAAGGCAAATACCCCCTTTTCACCTTCCTCCCTCCATTCTAGGATATTTTCTTGTCGGAAGGAAAATCGGCGGTAGATGACACAAGCAAGATGAAAACAAGTGAGCGAAAGCGGGGGAAGAGATTGTGGTATTTGTACCAAGTACAAAACAAAAACATCTTGTGTAAGGATGGAATGTGTGTGATCCTTAGAAGAAAAGAAAACATGGTTTGCCATTTAGTTGACTAGCCTGAATAAGCTTGGAAAAGGAGGAGCCAGGGGAGGGGTAATCGACTCCGCAGATGAACAGGCAAAAGTAATAATTTAACAATAGTGATTTTGAAGCTTGAAACAAGACGATAGAAAGGTCAGTTGTCATCAGTTTTCTAGAAAGGATGGGTATCTCAACAAATAAAGGAATCTATTTTCCATTCCACACGTCAAGTACCCCATCTCAAATCATTCGACAAATGTTTAGGCTTTTTCCGTGAAGATATATTGTAGACTAATTTTCTGTTTGCATAAATACACACAATCATAATCAAATATAATGTTCACTTTTTAACATTTGATTTGTGGCTTAACACCCGTCGATTTGTCACTAACGCTTATGGGCAGAGACATATGGAGGGAAATATCCATGATCTTGCCATTAGATACAGTCCCGACGTTGGCTTTGTGAGACTGAATAAAAGTATGGAAGTTTCTTTTTCATAAATTATGCTCAGGAATTAACATAACCTTTATTTCTTTGTATTAAAAATTGAAACCAAACGAACAGAGTGACCGTAACTCAGATGGTTGAACTTTGGCCTAAATTTCGGAAGGGCCTGGGTTCAAATCCAGTAGTCGGCCATCTTGACTGAGATTTTCCACGAGTTCTCAGTTTCATAAGGCAAATGCTGGTGCAGTACCTAACGATAAGATCGTTGCCGCTTCTTCCTTATATCCTCGTTCGTCCTTCCTATCAGTAAGCTATAATGCTAATCGAACAATCTTAAGCCCCAAATAATAGTAAAAGAAAGATACCAAATGGGAACACATTAACAATATTTTACCTTCTAAGGAACTGAAGCTTTTTTGGAATATTTAAGAAATAGTATAATAGTAACGCTCTGACCATCAGACCTATAGTTTTTTCTCCAGCATTCACAATTTAAATAAAACTTATAAATTACAAGAAAGAAAGCAGAAGTGAAGGTTCACTGCACATTTTAATTAGGGACTTACGAATAGGGATGAGGACGTCAACGACCACACCTTATAATTAGGTTCCATCCCGGCATTCGCTTGGTGAAACTGAGGAAACTGCGGAAAACCTCAGTCAGGATAGCCGACCGCTCAGTTTGAACACAGAGCATTCCAAATGATGTCCATGAATATGATGTACGTACACCACAGTAAACCAGGAGTTGTCCGCATCGGACGTCAGAGCGACCTCCTAACTAAGAAGATGCAACCTAATAAAGCAGATTCAGTTGGTTGAAAGCTGCGCTGCCAGTACTTCCCAGCATTAGGTATAGTTAGCCATAGTTTTCACGACTTTAGTCTTAGTTTCTGTCATTAACTTTATTGTTACCCATAGGAAACTAGTTGTATCGTGTACATTTTCCGAGTTTAAATTTATATTTTGTAATTTCACGAAACCAAAATAAGATCAATATATGTTTCTGAAAGTATTCTTTCAATGAGAGGTCAACTTAACTTGAAGACATCCACCACATGGTTTGAGTAAGCCCTAGCCTAGCCCTCACGCAAAAGCCCCAAGTTCCGAAGAAAGTGCCTTTGAGTGTATCTATTGTTGAGGTAATAAACGTCCGCCTAGCCATATCAAATAAATATTTTCCCGACAATTCCCTGGTCGCCCTTCCTTCAAAACAACCGACTATTATTATTACTCTGCAGCAGTCAGTAGTATTCAGTTGTGCTCAAGAGTGGATACTGAATAGCAAATAACGAAGTATAAATTCAGAGGATTTGTTATTTTTGAAGTGCGTGTCTGTATCTTTGTTTTGTGTTTATTTTCGAGTTGATCTTTCAATACTAAATCAATTTTAATAGAATTTTAAGTTCCAAATATTCCCATCATGGAAAGGACTGAAACCTTAGGTTTCTTTTTTAAGAAGAAAATAAAGACTGAAACCGTAATGAATCAAAATGTAAGTGTAAGTGACTCGACGGACCGCGGTGTGACCTTACTTCAGAGTGCCGATAGTTTAAATGAAGGAAGTGTTGCGAAAGTCAGTGTCGCGCGTGCGCCCGTGATGAGGTAGGT
This sequence comes from Lepisma saccharinum, assembly GCA_022664845.1. Classification (NCBI taxonomy): domain Eukaryota; kingdom Metazoa; phylum Arthropoda; class Insecta; order Zygentoma; family Lepismatidae; genus Lepisma; species Lepisma saccharinum. The sequence continues at coordinate 5,266 of JAGDQP010055631.1, forward strand.
GATAATGTGGATAACTGCTCTGTTGATAAGAACAATGTATAGTCGTTTCCGGACGTATAGACCGAAGAGCAATGGGTTGAAATAAAATGAAATATGAATGGCTTGATAGTACAAATGGTTTGTTGGGTTGCAATATCTGTTCAAGTGTGAAAACATTAAATCCATATAAATCTCAAGGTCCAGAATGGTATAATTACAGTATTACATACAGCGGCGATACTCTAGAAAAACATCTCAAAACGCTCAGGCCAGATATTAGAATATTATAAGTTGGTTTCGGGGGTCGTTTTTAGAAATGCACCACTGAATATAACCACGTCCTACGAGGAGATGGCTAATTTGTTAGAACAGCTTCTACAATGATATCCAGTTTAGAGCACTACAGTGCTATTTTCACCAACCAGTTCAGTCAGTCACAGGCTATCCCATTCCTTTTTCATAATAATAACAGCGAAGTCTGTAATTATCCTTTTCCCAGTGGGAATTTTAAACTGCCTTGAGGGATGCTAAGAATATGATCACCCGACTGTACCAGATAAATAATAATAATAATAAAATGCCATGACATCTTTGCTCTAAAAGTAGAATGTTCTTGTTAGACTTCTGTAACTAATAGTTTTCCTGATATGTTCACGAGAAGCTATCGTAATCCTTATTCTGAAATCAGACTAACATCTACCAGCTATCGTTCTATTGCTTTCACCTGCTGCGATGCAAGCTTTCTGAGAGAATAGTGATGTGACACCTAATGTAGTATTTGGAAAAAAAATATATCTTTACAGTGTTGTTCTGGAAGTTGTTGATCGACACTATGTTAGTTGGTTTCTATTAGACTCTATTATTCAGAATACATTCCTCCATAAGAAACACGTCCTAACTGTTTTGATTTAAAGAAGGCTAATAATGATACCTGAAGATTCGGCGTATTAAGCCAATTTTATGAATGGTGCATACGGAGTCATATGATTTATTTTATATCAGACTTTTTAAGCAGTCGTTATCTTAATGTTCGTATGGGTTGTCTTTCGGTGTTATTTTCGCTATGTCATTTATTCATGCTTCTGTTAAAGGACTTCCGGACAATTGTCTGGAAGTCCAGAAATGTTAATCTATCCTTTCCGCAATTCCAGTTGATTCTTAACCTTCTCCTTGAATGGTTGCACGACATGTACTTTTGTTTTTATCCACGAAAACAGGGCGTGTGCATTTTTGATTGAAGCGTGGCTTTCATCTGACGCTGATTTATTTCTTGGCAACTGTAACGATGCATATCTCTCTGGTATGAATGTAGATTCAAAGTTTGATGGTGGCTTTTCAAAAAAACTAAAGAAAGGAGCCAAAATTTGCATTAATCAGAGAGACAGCACCGCAGAACACTTTTAATTTCTTCAGTAACGCCTCATCCTCCGGAGGGACGATCTCCAAAGCTCTCTCCAGGGGAGGCTTTTCTGCAATGAACGCAACAATTATTGAAAAACGCAATAATATTCTGTTCAAGGAATGGAGATAGATACTAACTACAATTTCAAAAGTCAGGAATTCATTTCAGTAACAAGTTTATTACAAACAGATTGAAGTTACTGTTTGTAAGGGACCTCCTATCTAATTAAGTTTACTCTGTCTATTTGAGTTTAATTCAAAGAGAATCACCCAGAAGTATTCGGAATTGCAAATGAATGTATTAATAACAAAATGACTAAGTTAAATCGCAGGTCACAAGTTGATCTAAATTCGAAATAAAACAATAATGTAGGTAAAATTTCTCTCGCAGTGGGCGAACCATTTCATTTACTCGTTCACACTCACACTAATCAAACTTAAACTCACCTTGTGGTCGATAGTTCAAGTCTTACCCAATAAGGACGCTGTCAAAATAGCCGCAGCATATATCAAATTAACAAACCAAATTATTTATCCGAAAATTTATATTATTCTTCTATTAACAATAAATTCACCAAACGTTTACCTCAAATTTGAATAAGAGATTTCTAGAATTTAAAGCGCGTGTTAGCTTTAGCACATTTAAACCACTCTCGGACTTAGTTCCCAGGCCAATCTCACTGCAATCTACTGCGTTATTTAGAAATTTAATTTATTTATGATTTTCCCTTAATCTTTATCCATATTCTACTAAACCCAATTTACACCTTCGAGGTTACTTTAATCTTTAATTTATTTATTTTAATTTTAAAAGAAGTATTTCAAAACTATTCAATTTATTTTAAAACGGCAACCCACTATTGCCCCAACTGACTACAAAGTCTGTGGTGTCATATGCCCAACGTCTTCAGCAGTCAAAAGATTTTTCCACTCACAATTCAATGAAAAACGCAAACAGGATTCTACAATTTTATTCCCAGTTATTATATGAAAGGAAATTGTGTAGCAAGTTAACTATTACCTTACCTGATATTCAAGCACACGGGATTACTTCACAATTAAACCACACTCGTAATACAATTTTATTATCTTGCAGATTACGCGAAAATTAGAATGATGGATTATTATTCTTTCCAATTGATTTCCCGACTCAACTTCTAATACAGATCTAATTTCAATACGTTTTCAAGCCAAGTCATTCAAACACGAGCGAAAAAGGCAGCATTGACGTAATTTTGCATCACCGAGGAAGAACACTGCAGTTCAGTTTCCGTTCAATGCGACTCGGAACATACTGCAAACCAAAGTGAGTTTTCGATACCACCATCTCGCTCAAGACAACGCAGCCGATCGTAGCTCCGTCAGCGGTTACGCAACGAACCAGGTGAGCTAAGCAGTAACACACTGCTCTAGGAATAGTTGCCATCTATTGCACAAACTAAGAACTATTTCCGAAAGGATTTCTTCTGAATTCTCTTTTTATGACAAAATTTGAAAACATCATATTGATTTTTTTTTTAATTAAAATAAATAAAATGAAGCAAAATGTTGATCTTTGCAAATGCAACTCTACACAACAGACAACTCCAGTCGGTTTTTATTAGGTTCAGAAACTTAGTAGAAATTAACTTTAGGTTTGTTTAGTAACGATAACTTATCGTATTCAAAGATTTTACAAAGTTACCTAATTGCTTAATCCTAATATCCACCAAACCAACGTGCTTACATTGGATGAGACCCAATTCTCTCATCTGGACTTCAGATAATCAAATGATTGTTAGCCGAGTTTACTATTAGGATATTATTAACTTTATTCAGAGTACGTAAATAAACGAACATAACCTATAATGTAATTCAATAGCTTCAAAAGTATATCTTCCAAAGACGATATAGTTGTACAACTACCAAATCAAAGATGTTACCCATTGAAACAGATAAAGATGTCCACTTCCATACATAAGCATTCAATCATTGAAGAATAATATTCTTTCCAGGACTCCCAACTATCAGAAATTACCCTAAATTTGTGATAATGCATGGTAATCCAGACATCGACATGTTCAATCTTAAAAGCAACAGTTTACATTGTCAAATCAACTATTTACATTGTAGTCAAATCAGATCATTCTCATCTTTCGTCGTCTTTCCGCGATACATATAATAATTCGACGTAGATTTTTTAATGAAATTCCCTATTAGTTTTTGAAGTACTTTACCATACTTGATCTTCGACAGAAAGTGAATTGGCATTTTCTCATCCGCCAAGTTAATATTTTGTGTTCTAGAGCTCTGAATCTGTTGCATGTTTTAAGTCATTCCACCTGGGGTACTTACCATGTCAACTTATTTGTTTTTCTAAGATGCTCATTTTATTGAGAGCATTTTATCATGCAGGTATTTGACTTGGCAATGGCGCGTATCCAATGAGTCCTTTGATCAGTCTTTGTGTAGATACTGGTGAACCTCCTCTAACGATTCAGTGCATGTACCATGGTCTGAGTTATTACTGTAAGAGTCGCGAGCAATGCAGTCATACGCTCGGTATTCAAACTTCTGAAGTTCTCGAGTTTTCTGAATGTAGACCTTCCAACTGTGTGCCCTGTAAAGATAGTCTTCGCGTATGTTAGACAGTTCACCGGCCAATGACTGTCATGATATTAGCTACATATAAGAAAGTAGAAACTTCCGTGTTTGAGTTCCAGTGGCGATTTTGTGAGCTACAGAGTTAGTACCTTACTTTTACTGCTATTTGTACTGATTGTCAAAACAAGTGAATTCTTTGGGTGTGCGTTTGACATAGACAGGAAAGCCCACAATTCCGCCTTATAAGAGTCAGTATTATCCTGCAGAATTGTATGTCATTATACAGGCTTTCGTGTTCTAGATTTTATTACCATTTCGACGTTGTTGCCATGAAAAAATTGCGCAAGATCAAGGTTGCTGTTGCCCCTCCGAAATCTTGACAAGCGGTAGGAGTGAAGAAGTGCTTTTATTACGTCGCCTATGGATAGGACACTGTCGCATGACATATGGGTATCTACGGTGACATTTAGATCTGTTAATTAGTAACCAGTAAAATACACGCTTAATTATTCAACATGTGTTTTTTAGATTGGCCTGAATATGACCATATCAGACAGCGTTATAACATTGTCAATAACGTGATATCAGTCGTTGGTGATGATCGAAATACCATAAATCGAAAGTTGGTGTTCGAGCCAGATACAAGTCTAGTTAATTCTGTTCCAAGTGATTGTGTTTGTTATACTGTTTTTTAATTTATTGTTTGACTTACATATATTTTTAAGGTTCTTTTGTGACTTTACACTTTATTTATTGTCGATATATGGGAAAAGGAGGAGCTTCCAAAGGAACGGAAAACCTCAGTAATTGTTCCTGTTTATAAAAAAGGCGATAAATCTGTCTGTAATAATTGAGACAAATATTATAAAAGAAATAGGAATACAATGGAAGGGCCAGCCGAGCGGTCTGCGGCGGTAGGCCATCGGCTCGAAGGTCCCGGGTTCGAGTCCCGGCATGGGTGTGGATTTTAACAGCTAAAGGCGAATCATGACGGGCCGAAGTCCAAAGTTACTAGACTGGTCCATATAAAAATAAAGTTTACCGAAGTTTTACAATGGAAGGGTTCACCAGTTGTTCCTAGATTTCAAGAAAGCTTATTAAAAATTAAGAATTAGGTCATAAGGCAAGTAAAGAAATTAAAATACTTAGGAACATATGTAACAAACAAGAACGAGGTCACGGAAGAAATGAAAGGTCGCTTAGCATCGGGCAACTCCTGTTTCTATTGAGTCCAGAAAGTCTTCAAATTAAAAGAAAATGCAAACCTGCACTTGTGGTGATGTTAATAAGCCACGATTCGTTACATTGTGTTTACAAGGAAAGTATATTCGTTTTCTTGATATTTAAATGTTAATGAGGAGTTTCAAAATTTTTAGAAAATGGTCATCGTTCGATTGAAAACAGATCACTGCAAGGCAAAAGCCAAGCAAATGATAAAATCGCAAGTACTTTCCCATGAATCTCTCTTAGTTTCAATTCTACTAAAGCCAAATTTATTTTCCAAAATTCACTTAACAAGTTTGTAAATTTCGTAATAGTTTGCATGTCCTCAACAGTTCCTATCACATTTCCTGGATACCCCAATTGAGAAGACTTCTGAACAAACCCACCACTCTGTTCAGTTGAGAAAAGATAAGCCAATCGAGCATTTTCTAGTTAACGCTATTGCTACCATGGAAAGAAATCGTGTAACGCACTTTGTCGTTAAGTTCAGAGTTCCTCTCAACTAAGAAATCAGAGTGCCAAAGGTTTCAATCTGCTTTTATTCGTTTATCTAAAAGACAACAGTAATCGTGAAAGCTGCCATAATTTTTTGTTGTGAGGAGAAAAATATTGAATCAATTATTTCAAATGCGATATTCATACTAAATCTGTAGTATGTGATGTTATCTTAAATCATCGTCTAGGATTAATAGGAAATTTGATGCCTACATGTGATTTTTTTCTCTACAATTGGCATGTTATATTTTTGTTCGATTGTATAAGGTTTAAGTTATATTGTTTGTATATATGTTAATATAGATTTTGTTTTTGCAGGAGAAAAATGTGATGTGAAATTAGAAATTTATGTCGATAAGAAGTCTGCATGTAAACTAAATTCAAGCCAAGATAAGTTGTATGACATTTTGGTGCTTCATTTGGATGGTGGGAAAGATATTTTTATAACAGTAACAGGTAATCTATTTTGTTCAAAAATACTAGAGGAAAATTCCATGTTTATTTTGTATTTAGAAAAAGTAATCTAAATAAATATTTTGTAAACGTTAATATTTCACGGGTAAGCAAAATCCTAAATAAATAACAATAATTTGTGGTGCAAGAAAGTACATTGCGTATTTAGATGACCATGGTAAGGAAATATTGCAATCTTCGTTGTATGCTTTATTGAAGAGGAAAAACTCAGTAAAGGTTAGTGACCCAATACAACAGTAATACTAGACTTTTAATGTATAAAGTGAAGAAAGATTATAAGTGTACAACATAGCACTTTGGTAGTGAGTATGTGAGTAGTTGGCAAAGATAATCCGTTATTTACTTGATCAACAGTGATAATGAACTTTTGTACGTCCAGATAATCGCGCAACATTCATTAAAATTTCACGATAATTGGTTTACTATGAAACGTGTACACCATTAATTTCCAATATGTCGACTACAAATCTGAAGGTGGAAAGGTGTTCGCGATTAGTTTGATGAATAACGTCGATGAAAACCATTTAACGGCCCCTTTAGGGTTACCGTGCTGTTTGGAGTCTCTTTAGGAGACTGAGTACTTAAACTCCTAGATTTGGTTCTCTTCGAACGTATCATTGAGTTACTCTTTTTGTTATTATTGCTATTATTAGGCATGATGAGATTGATCGTACAATAAGGTTGAAACTTAAACTACAACGGCTAGCTCATAAAAGTATTAAACTTTATCATGTAGAATATATTACTTTCGACTGGATTCCAGTGTCGCTCGGACACACTAAGCGCATTAGATAAAGAAGAAATCCAAAAACTAGATTCGAATATGTATTTTCCTGTGTTGTGCATGAATTTGCATACACTTAAGAATGTAAATAACTTACATATCATTGTTAGACTACTGTCTAATACTGTTAGTCCATAATATCAGATTGAAGGAACACTCAAATAAACATATTTTAAGTAATAAAGCATAACTCCTTTACGCTAATTAAATATTTACCTAATTTATTCACTGTCAAATAATTAATCTTTTAGATTTCGACGCATTAAATTACGTCGACATCTTATTTTATATCATTATCTTCCTCTTCTTCTGCCATATTGTTTATCTTTAAGCATTTTCGTCTCAGTTTTGAATAAAGAAACAACACCATTTCAACCTAAAAGCCATTAAAAGCTTTGCCAACATTTGTAAATTGCACCATTTGAAATTGAAAGTCACATTAAGCATTGATTATAAAGACACATAGTTAAACACCTGAAACAGCTCAAAACCGTAAATAGTTACTGTTACGTTAGAACCATATTTTTTTCGGATTAGAAAGGGGGTAGGACAAGGACAAAGGCACTTTACTGCAGACAGATACTTTTCAATTAATTTAAAAGTAACTCGGAGATGCTATTTACTGTCAGAGACATTTCGCCATGACAAATCATTATATTGAGTACTTAACGAGAATAACATGATTTCAACTTACCCTTCAATGTTGGTATACAGAAAGTCCTCGTGTACTTGCCGCAGAATATACAAATTAAGAAAATGTACGAGAATATTTTCAAGCCAAATTCAGGCCCTTCTTTAGTCGTGAAAGGAACAAGGACATGAAGATTGACAGGTTGAAACAAACTGTGGAAGAACCTTGTCAAAGAACATAAAACCATAGACCTCATAATCGATAG
>JAGDQP010055632.1:0-13101 GCA_022664845.1 Lepisma saccharinum
CTTAGTAGTAAGATTGCGAACCCAAGTATACAAAATAATTTATAACACCTATCTCCTAGACAAATATTTTTAACATTAGCGTACTGACACAGAGCATCTTCTTTTTATGTATAGGTATTGATTCCTTGATTGCTCTAATTGTGGCCTGCTCCAGATTTTCTGCCAATTTGTTTAAATTACAGTTATTTATTTGAGGCAGTTTCAGATTTCTTAAGATTTTTTCCAGTTTAGCTTCTTAATCTGATATTTCATTGTTTCATCTTCTTCGTCTTTTTCTTCGGTGGTTTGTTGATAACGTTGATCTTCATACGTATAGTCAATAACAGAAGTCCATCCTTAGCTCACCTATCCAAAAGTGACATTCTTTCCCACCTTCTACTAAATGCTACTTCCCTACTCCCCATAGAATTTCCGATCTTAGATTTCTTTATAACATGGGTCCGCACTACTGACCTTTGCCTTATCATTTATAGTTTACCTTGATTTTGAAATTCGCTGTTACCCGATTTCTGACCATCTCTGTTTTATCACGCCAATTACCACATCTTCATGATTTTTCGACACAATTATTACTACGATTGCATGCGGTTTTACCTTAATCCATCAATTTATACTTTTTACGAAACACATTTCATGATTTTATAAGTGTCACATCATGATTTATAACATGTGATTAGTTCTGATTTCAACATCGTTCTGTCTACATAGAACAGCCTAGAATACATTTAAGATATTTTACTTACGACTTTCCAGCTATGAATTCGCACCAGAAACTTCATCTCGTTTTAACCATGCACTTACCTACAAATGTAAGGGAAAAGACAAGCCATTAGTATAAATTTATCGCCATTAACGTACCTACAAAATAACACGAACTTAATATATACGGATCTAGAATTAGTTTAAACATTTGTGTCATACTGTATTCAATATACCCATGTCTCTACATCTTATCAAATGTTTTATCCAACTATTTATATGACGTTTGGCACGTTTCTGTTCACTATGTACGTAAATATACACATGCATCATAAAATATTTTCGTGCTAAGATAAAGATAGAATGAATTGTATCGGCGGTAACAGCAGTTTATAATATTTTCGTGCATACATATAATAGAGCGTACCGAGGTTAGAGCAATGCATGTTCAGCAAACTCTTCATTGCCATAGTCATTGTCCCAAAAGAGTGTTTAATTATTTGCTAACCACGTTCCGTAGCTCCGGCCGTAGTTTATTTTGAAGTATAGTAATACTTATCGGCATGTGGTGGTGGTGGTGGGGGTGGGTGGAATTTGAACCATTTAATTTTAAATTATGTTGGCGATACTGACAACTGAAACGCGCATACCCGGCCTAGAATACCTCTATGACATGTCCAAGTAGCTAAAATACCACGTTTGGTGCACATACGACCATTTCGAAATACTAAATTAAAAAAAAAATGTTTACAACACTGACAACTGCTGCACCCTTATAACTGTGTCAGGAGCTAAATGCCATGTTTGGTGCGAATAAAGCCAGCGACCTAGTATTAATTTGACTTACTGATAATTTTAGATTGGTTGGCAGCACTAACAACTGCGGCACTCAAATTATGTCTATGTCATTCCCGAGCAGCTACATGCTTGGTGCGGATACGGACCACGTACGTGAGTAATCTGACTTGTTCAAGAAGCCAAATACTAAGTTTGGTGCAGGTACGGTCATAGGTATGGAGTAATTTGAAATTTTACATGTTTACAGAGGTTGGCAATAGTGTCAAATGGCACCCCTATTACCTCTATGACCTGTCTCAGAAACCAAATACCAAGTTTGGTGCAAATAGAGACAACAGTAGGCTATGCACGTAACTTCAAATACTAAATATTTTTAAAAGAAGGTTGACAACGCGGATTTCTGAAATTTGAATGATACAAACATAGCCCTTTTCCAATGTCTACCTATCTACCAAAATTGGTTTGGATCGGTTCCGTTGTTTAGGCGTAATGAGGCTGTATATAAACTATTTTCTACACTTTTATGTCTATTTATTATGTAGACTAGTGATTTAGTGCTTCCTACGTTTAGTCCGTTGTTAGTCTCTGAACTGTAGACTGGTGTCTACAAATTTTGTGACGATAGAGGATTTTAACACACTGAAAAACAAAAATCTGCTCAGCGGTGGTAATTGAATCCACCACCTTCGCCTTGCCGCGGCAGTGCCCTTACGAACTGTGGACAGTTACACCTCATAAATTTCTCTGTTTCCCTCATAAATTATAGATTTCCCTAAGTATTCCCTGTTTTCCAGATTTATAAAATTCCCTGAGTATACCAGGTTTTCAAGGTTTTTTCAGGGTGGTAGACACAATGTAAATAGATATATACACTGCAGTTTTCATAAACATTCTATTTTAGTTTAGATTCGAATTTGCGGGGATTGTGGAAGCTGTATGGGCAGGGCCTATTTTTTGGTACTATTCCAGCAATTGCCGGGTGTAACTGAGAAAATCCCTGAAAACCTCAATAAGGATGGTGGACCGCTGGGATCGCCAGGACCTCCCGAATGTTAAAGCAATTCTCTGCCACTAGGCCAGTGCCGCTCGGTGTTTTCGGATTTTGACCTTGATACCTTATGTGGATCATGATATTTAGCCAGTGGTCTCCGAACATACCCTATACTGTCCATTCCATACTACCTTGCACTTGTTCTTAAATTTTACAAGTGTGTTGTAGCTCCACATACTGTATCTTAGATTCATATACAATTACTTATTTACGCTCTGTATATATACATACCGTTAGGCCAAGTTCCTTCCTGAATAGTCCCTATGCCAAGCATATACATCTCACGTTTACTTAAAATGCATCCCTTATCTCAGCTTGTACGATATATTTGGTTTATTATAGATGCAATTTAGTTCGTGTAGGCCTACATTCTTGCTTTGTTTGTGTAATCAGTCAATCATATTAATTTTTGCTTGTTTCATTAAACTGAAACCTTTACTCTTATTTTACAGAATGAGGCAAGTCTGGAAACATACTGCTAAGTCAAAACGGGTAGACCGAGTGAGACCAAATGTTGGATATCGGTAATATTGGTGAGGGTCTATCTGATGAGAAATGTAAAGTGGCTATTTATCCAGAATTTTTATATTTAACTTAACAGTTATTTAATGCGCTCCATATATTATGCACAGCTTCATTTAAAAATAAAATCTACCTTAAGGCTCAATCCAAGTGGGTTTTTCCCGTCTTTCTCGTTTTATGTCAATAATTCAAAATTCTGTGTAGGTAAACAAAATTTAACTTTCACAGACCAAAGTTCGTCTCGTACTTCAAGCATGGGTACAATAAGTTTTAAAGAAATGTAGTAATCTCAGGATTGTGAGCAGACACTTTTGGGACAGAATAATGTCCCCAAAGTGTCTGCCCACAATCCTGCAGTTATTACTAGCATTTCCTTAAAGCTAATTAAACTCATTATTCAAGTACGAAACGAACTTTAGTCTGTGAACGTTAAATTTTGTTTACCTACACAGAATTTTGAATTATTGACGTAAAACGAAAAAAGGCGGGAAAAACCCACTTGGATTGAGCCTTAAACGCCTTCAATAACTGCTATTACAGACAGGGCCGGCGGAAGGGAAAAATATCACCCGGGCAAATAATCCATATGCCCCCCCCCCTATAACCCCATCGGTATTACTGAGTTTCCATTTGGTATGCTACCTTGCAGAAATCTGCTTTCGAAGGTGACATTTTTGAACTCCATAAATTTACAGCCAAAGAATCAATTACGAAACTGAGTAAGAACATGACTTTTGTAAGTTAAATGCTTAGGAAAAGTTCTGGTTAACGAAATACGAAACACATAAATATATGCATATGAACATGCAGATTAATCGGCATCATTTATTAGAAACTTACAGAATGGTTCAACAAACAATGATGTATATTATGGATTTACAAGATCGATAATGTGACCGAACATTTGTTACAAATCTTTACATAGCAAAACTACTCGTACCTTGTTAACTCCGAAAAAGAGCAATAATTATAATATCTTAACAGAAAACATACGAATAATACAAGTAATATATGTCTTTATACAGTTTTAATACAAATTGTTCTGTGTCTTATTATTTACAGTGTTAGATAGAATTAACTTTTCGTGACTTTTTCTCTGCAAAGTCCTTAATTAATGTATCCATGTATCAAGCTCACGCAGAACATTACACTCAATTGACACCATGAAAAGACCTAAAAGTCGCTCCTGTGTGTTGATCGTAGGTTGTTCTTTATGTTTCAGTTTGGAGAAACTTCTTTCTGCCGAAGAAACGCTTACAGGTATAGTTAACAGGATTCTTAGGGCAATAGTCACATTTGAAAACAGCCCAATAAACGAGTTCTTGCAAATATATGTAAGAACTTGCAACGGAAGGTAAAAGTAAGAGCTCTTGATATAACTGATGGCCATCAATATTACAGTGATCTTTATCTGTTAAGGATAGTTGTAGGTCCTTGCAACACTTTAGTAAATACTCTTTGTCCGTTATTGGATGAATGTCATACAAACACCAAATATTTCGCTGTGTTATTTCCGTTGTTAAAATCTTTCACCTAAGAAACAAATGATCGTGTCTAATGACAAAAAAAAAAGAAGTTACATTTAAACGCACTATATGGATTATTAATTGATTCGTCTTCAGATTCACACAAAAAATGTCGTTTGACTTTTCTAAGTCGGAAGTTTTATTCATTCTGGAATTCCGGTTGAATGTCGAGATCTTCCGCAATTACTTTGGCATCAATCAAAATATTCTGGAACCCTTCATTATCACTTCTCAAGATGACACTTGGCTTTCTTAAGTAGATCAACTGCCTGCTCAATGTCCACGGATATTTGTTGGAAAGTATGGCTAATAACTACATTAACACAAGAAAGAACTTCATACCATAACACCATAGAGCACAGACAAACTTAAAATGCAAGAGCTTACTAGCCAACGAACAAGCCTTGTTTCTTTCCAGAGTCTCTTCGAGTCTTTGAGTCCTTTGTTGCTTTGAAAATAGACGTTAAAAAAGCAAACATTAACGCAATCATTCTGCTAGATTCAAAATTCAGAAGACAAACTCGAAACACGCACACAATAAACAGGCGTTACATGACTTTTGATTTATAAGTTTCCTTTTACTGACTACAAGACAGCTGACAGCACAGACAGGACCAATTGTTTTTAGTTGCCAATAACTGGATATTGTTCATTTCTATGGTTAAAGGTCGGCAAATGGAACTAAAGCCCTGGTGGTGTTGCTACTGTAGTTACATGCTTACCGTAAAACTAGGAGGCTGAGAAGAGAAAACGCGTGAGGTGGAGGGAAGCTGAACTCATTGTTTGTCAAATCTACAACAGGAAATTCTTCACTGTCGCTGCATGCAGCTCCTTTGTTAATGTTATGGACGTTTCTTCGCTAACAACGAGAGCCGAAATGAGGAATTCGTAAGTGTGGGCGTGTGGCAAAGATGTAGGGTTGATTTGTTCACTTGGCCGTAACGTCTTCTACACCACCCAAGACATGTTTGATGGTTGATCAACAACGAGAGTGGAAAGAGATGAAAGCTCTGTAGTTCGTAAATTTGACGGGGCTTCAGATGAACTTGTGGCCCTATAGAGCGACACAGCTTTGTCGCAAGGGGTTAAATTGTCGGCGGCTGTATGTGTCAGAGCGTGTTATTGTTGTTCAAAATTTCCAGCTCTCAGCAATAGTCTATACATAGCTTTATTGTCAACGAAAAATAGGAAGCAAATAAGGTGAAGAGATTTTCTTTATATGAAGTTTGAAAACAGACCTTATTGTAAAACGGAAGAATACGCCTCTTCTCCAGTGTTATTGGGGACTTACAAAAAACAAAAAACAGATTGGTTGACTTGACACATGGCATGAGATAGTAGCCAATGATGCTACACAGTTTAGATAAGCAGTTGACCGTTTACACTACGAAATATCATACAAGTTTAATCCTAGCAAGCACTTTGGCGCCCCCTAAACTTACCTAAAATGTTGTGCCCCGGGCAGTTGCCCGTTTCGCAAGGGTCTTCCGCCGGTACTGACTACAGACTTCAATAACATATAACTATATCTGTAACAATATGTATCTAAGATGTTTTGACACAAGATCAGGAACAACAGAAACTTGAAGATTTCATGTGTTTTATCTCACATAATAATTTAGTTAGCCATATTGATTACAATTAATAGTCATAATGTTATTAACTGACTATATTTGTCTGTTAAGTAAACATACTGATGGGGCAGAAAAGGACTATATATTTTTTATTGCGTCGTGATTAGGTCAAAGTATGTGTGCATGCAAATTTTGACCACTTGAGCTCAATTACTTTGGGAGATATCAATGACATGAAAGTCAAATCATGTCCATGGAAAGTGATCAAAAAGTGTGGAAATACCCATATGTTCTTAAATTGCTGAAAGAAATGGAAGGCAAATACACAGTAATGGGTACTGAGTGGAAGACACTACCTGTTGAAGGGAATATTCTTCATGCCCGTCATCTTTCATTTTGAAGTACCAAAGGAATGAAATCGAAATGTGGACTTTATTTTAAGTTAATCTAAACCAACCTTAACCACAGGTGCCTTAACCCCTTAAGTACGTAATTTTCTCATCCGATCCGCTTTAAAAAGTGTAGTTTCTTGCTAGAAAAATGAGTATTTTCTAACTCTTCATAACTTCTGAACGTTTCAACCAATTAGGGCTCCCAACTATGGGTTGATCCATTCCGGGACAAATATTTGCCGATAGGCCTGTGCATACTTATTTATCTAGGGATGAAATAAGAAGCGATTAACATAACTGTTACCAGAGAAATTTGTAAAAAAACAAAAAAAAAACAAAAAAAACCACACTATAGCTTATTTACTGATTTAAATGCAGTACGGTGCTTATGGGCTGTTCTCTCTCTCTCTCAAGTCAATGCTTTTCGCGTATATGTCTGTCTCTCTCTTATACCGCAACGTTGCCGCCTTTCTGGTATCTTTGGTCTGCACTTCTGTCGATAATGTAATTTTTTACACAACTTTTATACTTCGATTACTAGATCTAGGTACTATGTATGTACAATCTTCATTTTTTGACGCGTTCTTCTTGAAACCTTTATGATGGCTGAAAACATAAGTAACATTATAAATAACAAAAAAAAGTAACCAGAGGGAAATTCGTATATTTTTACAAAATTTCGAGCAGCGAGAAACATTTTCCTGTAGAGGATAGATGCATACGTGCAGCAAGTAAAATGTAAAAGAAAGTCTAAAAAATAATTTGCCTTGATCTGATCGTAATATCTCAATCCATTCAAAAGTTAAGCGATGATTAATAAAAGTGTATTTGGGTGTTTCACGTCACAGTAAAGCTTTGTCCGTTCGTACTCCTGTAGACTGATGAGTAAATTGTTATTAACGTCTAGCACGTCAATACCTCGATTAGTATACATAGCTAGAATTTCACAATTAGAAAGTGTCATTGCGTACTCAGGGACGACCTTAAGGTGTTAGGGGCTGAAGCCTCTAAAATTAACCTTAGCCCCGAGATTTGCCAGTATTCTTCATTTTCTAAATATGTCATAAACTCGTCAGTTCACTTAATGTTTTCAAATTAAATATTGTAACCCTCTGACTTTTTGTCCTGGCGCTGTCATTATCATGGTCACTGAAATACAGAAACTTATAAACAAAATTGCGATTTGGTAAAATTCTGTAGTATCGAAAATGTAGTTAACGAATGGAAGATTCCATTTATATGTTTCTCATAAATAAGAAAATATTAATGTTAGCGTTCTTCCGAATGCAAGAGGTCCTTCAAAGTAAGATAAAGCTTCTCTATCCAGATGATCCTGCCTTTTCTGTTTGTCCTAGCTAATTATAATTGTTTAACAGTTATATATGAATGGTTATCATCATCTTGTCAACGTAAGCATATATACGTCTTCTAATTTTTTTCATAACTTCGGAACGCCTGAACGGATCGTGCTGAAATTTGTGTCTCTATAATGTTCTATAAATGATTCAAAGATGATTCTGAATGCAATAATAATAACAATAACAATGAAGCAGTGGCGGCGCAAAACCAACTTGATTCTGGGACAAGTAAAGTGGGAAAAGTGGGGGGGCATCATGGGTAAACTATCCAGACGGATAATTGCTCGTGCACTCGCTGTAGTCTATACATGAGAACAGTTATTGAGATTATGGCTTATCAGCCATTATAGCCAAGTGCCCAAATAAGAATCTTGAGGATAGTTAATAGCGTGACAGACTATCACCTAGGTACATGGTATTCAGGGTGAGGGCACCTTGGCCATAATTTTTAACATCCTTTTATCTTTCTTCTTCTAATGATTTCGGCAACATTTGTAGCTAGAAGCGCGACAAATACGCTAAAGATTGCCAGCATAACAGTGCTATTAAGTTATTGCCATAACATAACAATGTGTATTACTTTCGTCGAGTATATTCGTCTACCGCAATACAATACAGTCAAAAAATCAGAATTCGTGTAAATACGCCATCCACAGATCAGGTGCATTTTTCATGGCCAGGTTCACTCGCCACCAATATTAAAAGGGTTAACTAACTTCAGCCAACCTAAAACTAATAATGTACGAAGAAGTCGAGAACTGAATGAAGAACCCGAGTACATATAAGAACCATGTTTATCCTAGAGATGATATTTAGGTTCCTTGATAACGTAGCTACCAGAAATAAACCTTATAATTCTGCTCAGTCTGTCTGTCCGTCTATCCGTGTCCAAAATATCTCAGAAACCATAAGTATAAAGGAACCATCTTCATTGGTGCAGTCGGTCAATGTTGCCAACCCACTTTTTAAATTAAAATTCAGTATTTCAAATTGCTTCCATTTAATTAGATCATCTGCAACAAAATTGGCACAAAGATTATTTGGCATAATACCAAAATACTGTGAGTGTCCCAGGCTCTACGTATCCCAGTTGTCAGTCCTACTAATCTATTATCTATAAAATTCGTTTCTTAATTGGTTGCATTACTTTAGATGCAGCAGCACCAAACTTGCCATAAACATTACTCGACACAATAGAAACATATTGTGGGTGTCATCGTACCGAATTACCCAAGTTGTCTGTGTTGTCTACGTATTATAAAACTCATTTTTTTAAATTTTGTTCCATACTGTTATCTGTAAGAATAATGAAATCGCAACGACTAAGGTGGGTAGGTTATGTAGTTCGGATTGAGAATAAGCGAAGACTGTGGTTGAAAACCCGGAGGGAAAGAGACCGTTAGAAGACGGAGACGTTGTTGGAAGGAAAATAATAGAAGGGATCCTCGAGAGGTTGTCCACGATGAGAACAAGCAGTCTCATACTCAGAATAGAATCCTATGGCAAAAGTTTGTTACTGTGGCGATGAAGCTGCGAGTTTCGTAGCCCACAGAACTAGTTAGTTAGTTAGATAAACTGCGATCCAGAACATCTTTAATTTTGAGTGGGCACATAACTTCCTTTAACGTGGAGATTGTAAACCACAGATTACGAAATGCAAGAAACGCCATTTCTTTCAAATGTTTCGTTTACATGAAAAGTATCGGGTGTAGAAAATTAATCTATCTTTAGTTCTCACTTTCAAGAAATTGGAATTTAAAAGTTTACCGAAAATTATTTATTTCTTCTATTACAACCCACATTTCCAGAAAAAATAGGATTACCTGACTTTTCCTTGTTTCCAGACTAATAATGTAATAAGACATACCGGTACTAAATTGTCCTTGCCCATTCTGAAGTTTGAATGCGGATAATATTTTTGTGGTTATTTCTGTTTTCATCGTTTCTCATTCCGCTTTGTTAACAATTATATTATAAATTGTTCGTGAAAGTGTTTATTTTATAATTAACATTAGCTGATTTGCCCGTCCGTTTATGCAGGGTGAGTAAAATTAGTTGGCAACACTAATAGTCGTACTATTACTACTGGTACAACAACAACTACTACAACTACTAATACTACTGCTGCTACTACTACTTCTACTAGTACTGGTGCAACAACAACTGCTACTACAAGTACTAATGCTACTACAATTACTACTACAGCTACTATTACTATTGCTACTACTACAATTACAACTACTTTTACTACAACTACTACTACTAGTACAATTAATACTAGTGCTACATCATATACAACTACTGTTACTACTAATACTCCAACTAATACTTCTACAACATTAATTAATATCACATTTAATCAACCTTAAAACATTAAATCTAAATATTTTTGGTTTACAACAATCCAAATTTGAATTTAGAAATGTAAACTATTTACCTATTTTTGATTGTTGTTTTCAGTTAAAAATTGAAAGAGAATGAAATTACTGTTTTTATTATTAATTAGACCGCGGTACATTCAGTTCCGGTGATAACAAATACTTATTGCTCCTACTCCTGGTTCCATAACAAATACTTATTGCTCCTACTCCTGGTTCCAAGGAACACGTATGCAAAATTTAGTGGAAATCAATTCATGCATGTAGATTTGTATCGTGTTCAAACAAACACAAGTAATTGCATAAAAATGAGTAAGATTATGTAAACTTTATTTTATATGGGCCAGTCTAGTTAGTAACTTCTGACTTCGGCGCGCCACGATTATCCGTCACGTTCGAGTTAAAAGACAACCATGTTCCTGCCGGGACTCGAAACCGGGACCTTCCAATCCTTGACCTACGCCTTAAACCGCACGGCTACTCGGTCGGCGTGCAAAATTAGGCTTCAACAGCTAATGCTGTGAAGCCTTATGCGCCCGCTCCGTCCATCTGTCTGTCGACAACTTTCAACTCAAACTACTAAGGCTAGAAAGGAGGTTGAAGTATCGTTGGAAAGGTCTCGACGAGACAAGCTCAAACCCTTATCATTCATTCAGATTTTACGGGGTTACAGAGATACGGGCGTTGCCAGGTATTAGGTGCACTTTATATCTTTGAAACTACTAAGACTAGGAAGATGTTTAAGGTGTCGCTCGAAAGGTCTACGCAAGCACGAGTTCAATGCCGTATCATTCATCCAGATTGCAGGGGTGGTTCCAGAGATAGGGCACAATTTATACCTATGAAACCACTAGTGCTAGGAAGGTGACTGAGGCGTTGTTGGAAAGATCTCGGCAAAGCGAGTTCAAAGTTCAAACCTGTACCATTCGTCCAGATTGAAGGGGTGGATCCCGAGTTTCGGTGGGGGGAAATTTTCAACTTTGGAACTACTTGGGCTAGGAAGGCGTTTGAGGTGTCGTTGGAAAGTTCTCTGCAACACGAGTTTAAATCCGTATCATTCATCCAGATTGCAGGGACGGTCACAGAAAATTTATATCTTTGGAGCTACTAGGGCTAGGGAGATGATTGAGACGTCGTTGGAAAGATCTCGGCAAGACGGAGTTCAAATTTGTATGAGTCGTCCGGATTGCAGGGGCGGATCCCGAGTTTCGGGGTGTAGAGGCATTTTAAACTTAGGAAGGTACCGGTAGTTGGTGTCGTTGAAAAGGTCGCGGAGCAATTTTTCGCACAAACCATTTATCATATAAATAGGATGCTCACTGCTGAAGCCTGGAGGTAGCTCATGTGCACATCGCCGGACTGGACTCCACCTCACTTGTTTTCTTTTTCACTTTACAATAAGATAGTCGACATATTTTAATAACAAGTGTGACCACTTATGTTACTGGCATTAAAGAGTTACATTACACAGCTTTAACTCTTGTTTAGAATCATATGAATATCCACTATTTTTCTAAAAATACTAGTCGACATATCTGTAAACTTCTTCCAATCACACGAATATTTGTTCCTAACTTCATAAAATAGCATTGTAAGTTAATTCAGTTCCATCTTATTTTTTTAAATTTAATTTTAAGACCTTTAGGCAACTCTGACTCAGGCCGAATGGATGATGGGATGATTGGTGGGATGAAGTAAGTGCCCCGAGAATACCCACACACACGGTGTTTATCCACCACAAAGTCCACATGGCACGAGCAGGGTTTGAACCGAAGACCCAAAGCGCCAGAGGTAAAGACCCAACCTTATTGAAATATTTCTTTTCTTTTCTTTTTACATATCTGCATTTACTCTTTTACTTCACATAATTGTCTCCATTTCCAATTAACAAAAGGAATTAGACATATCTAGTATTTATCGCTGATAATCACCTCCCTCCTGAACCAAACCTAGCTGTCCTAACTTTCAGTAACATAACATTAATCGGATAGATTTGATTATAGGATTAAGTTAGGTGACAATCATATTTATTTCATAAAAGAATCTTTCAAACTAACTGTCACACAATTAAAAATTATGAAATCCTTACTGATATAGTAATAAAATATAACAAAAATATTGAAGAAAACTTTCAAGTAAAGGTAGTTGAAGTCCTCTATACAACAATAATGATTATTAATAAGCTTGAAAAAAAATAGTCAGCTTTTGAATACTCACAGACTCATCATGGAAAGCTGAAATCAGGCATTGTTCTTCTTACGTCAATCTCTACTTCCTTAATAAATCCTTTTATAAAACATGCTAACCAAATACGTTGTCTCGTTGTGATCCTGTGATTGTTTAAATATTTGCCGAAATTTATCTTTACAGGAATAAGCAGCAAACTTTTCTCCATATCTTCTCAGAACATTCCTTTTGAATCAAACTAGTCTGCTCCTCTCTTTCCCCTTGTTACTCTATGGGGGCTCTGGAAGATTTAATTTCTCTTGGCCACTTTAATTCTCGTGCGTACAAGTCATGTGCTAATTTTCTATAGTTGGCTAAGTGAGTTTAATAACCTAGTTTCTCTTCTATCAATGTTTGCAACGGAGTTTGCGGCTAGGGTTGCTAGATTATATAAATGAAGAACCGGGACATTTCAGACATTAAACTTTATTTGTATATGGGCCAGTCTCGTAACTTTGGACTTCGACCCTCACGATTCGCCCTTTAGCTATTAGAATCCACACCCATACCCCTGCCGGGACTCGAACCCGAGACCTTCGAGTCGTTGGCCTACCGCCTTAGACCGCACGGCTACCCG